>RJWJ010018024.1:0-19671 GCA_004363605.1 Indri indri
CTCTTGCCTGGGGCGAGTGCCGTGGTGTCAGCCTAGCTCACAGCAACCTCAAACTCCTGGGCTCAAGCGATCCTACTGTCTCAGCCTCCCGAGTAGCTGGGACTACAGGCATGTGCCACCATGCCCGGCTAATTTTTTCTATATATATTTTTAGCTGTCCAATTAATTTCTTTCTATTTTTGGTAGAGACGGGGTCTCGCTCTCGCTCAGGCTGGTCTCGAACTCCTGAGCTCAGAACTATCCGCCCGCCTCGGCCTCCCAGAGTGCTAGGATTACAGGCGTGAGCCACCGCGCCCGGCCCTAGCTCTTTTTCGAATAATGTAGTCTTTCCTTCTGTTCCAGTCATGTGCCTTCAGTGAGAGATTCTCGCTGTTTCAGAGTTACTACCTCCTTAATAGATCCTGAACCCACACCCTTCTCTCCATGCTCACTCTGGCCTTCATCGTCTTTCATCTGGACTCCAGTTCACTCTGACTGCAAGTTCCCTGAGGACGTGGACTTTGGTTTATATTAATCTTTGTAATCCTAGTGGCTAGAGCAGTGCCTGGAACTTAGAAGAAGCTCACTAAATATTTACTGAAGTTTTAGTTGGCTACTCTAAAAGTTTTAACAGCTCCAACATTGGCAGGAGACACCAGGCTGAATATTTTAGGACCTATTTTAAAAATTAGCCATGTTGACTGTTACTTCAAAGTAGTTGTAGCTATAGTGCCACATGATTGAGAAGATAGAAAATGTCAAAAAAGGTAGGATGAACTTATGTTTAAATGCATTTATATTTTATTACTCAAAATAACTACATAAAATTGAAAAGTAGTAGTAAACAGGTGTAAAAGACATTTTATTGCAATCCACAGGCTATGCTTGCTTAGTATCTAAGCAGGGATTTATAACCCCTTATAATAACTTCATGACATACTAGCATCTCTGGAACTTCCACGTTGCAAACCACTGGCTGAGAGGATCACATTCAAACTTCTCAGTGTGACATGGCTTCTGCTTTTTTCTTGGTAGGGACTCTCAGATTCCTCTCTGCTCAGCCATGTTATACTATTTACCTCACTTCTATGCCTTTGTATGTTCCACTGAACATGGCCAGAAAAATTCATTTGTTTTGTTCATTTGTCTAGAATTAAACAACTGTCCAGTTTTGTTCAACTGTCTAGACTATTATCTGGCACACGGTAAGTGCTCAAAGATTTTTGTTGAATGACTTTGGTACCTTCTGTGAGGCATCACTCTATAATGTATACCTGATAATATTGAACTGATCCACTGAGACTCAGCTCAACTATCCCATCTCCAGGTTTCCCTGATACCTTAAGGTAGAGTTACTAGCTCTAGCATACATACTTTCATTGTTATTACTCCTATCACTTGATTAAAATTACTTATTTACATAGTGGTTTCCTCTACTATATCTCATATTCCTTTAGAAAGCAAAAACTGTGTTGTACTAAGTTTTTTTAAAAAATGTTAATGCCTAGCATATAGTAGATGATTTATAAGTATTTATTCAATGATTATTGTTATTGAAAATGAGACTATAATTCCCTGTATCAAAGATAGCTTAATACTAAAATACCTCACATACTCCTCATTTAAGGATCCACATCATTAGTTTCCACATTAATAACCAAAATAACTTAGTTAGGAAAAATTAAACCTTTTATTTATTTTAACAAAGCAAAGACTATATAATCAGAAAGATCATCAAAATAATCCAGCCCTACAAACTTAGCCTCTGTAAATTGAAAGTTAGAAATTGAGGCACTCAAGAAAAAGTTCTAGATTGAAATATTGTTATAATATGTAAGGCATCACACTGTTTTTGCTTGTTTACAATCAGAACATAGAGTGAATTAGTCCCTGTTATGTAAAAATTTCCTTAAAAATAAAACTTACCTGAAAATGTAACCATTCTATAGCGGGCTGTACATTTTGCTCATGTGAGTCAAGAGCTTCGCAAAACTGTAAGTGGGACTGTTTGAAATAATGATTAACTATAATTTTCTGCACAAAAACCCCAAATCCCATTCATTTTGGCAGTTCCTTTTGTGTAAGTACCTATTCGATATTTGTTTATTCTATTTTATTCATTATTTGCCTAAAAACTGGAAAGTATCTGGAGGATGTTTGGTGACTGAAGCTTCTATCTGACGGCATCAGTATTCCCTGTGTGTAAGTGTGTGCATCACATGTATATGCGCGTATGTGCTGCTGTTTATTGGGCACTTCACTAAGCGCTTTACATACATTGTCTCATTCAAAATTCTTAGACAGCCACCATGTGAAATAGATACTCTTTTTACTTTACACATGAGAAAGTGAAGATTACAGAACTTAACTTGTTCAATAATAACACAGCTAGTACTGGAAATGAAATTTGAACTTCTGAATGTTTGGCCAAGGTTCTCTGCTACACTATTCCATATCCCGCAAAAAGTCACTTAGGCAGGTATCAGCAAACACACTATTCTGTAGATATCCATATAGTAAATATTTTAGACTTCATGGGTCATATCGTCTCTGCTGCAACTATTTTAACTCCACTTTTGCAGCGTGAAAGCAGCTACAGACCATAATGTAGACAACTTTATTTACAAGAAAAGGCTATTGGCCTTTAATAATTCCTGACTTAGGTCAGCACTGTCAATTCAGTCAACATTTTTCGAGTACTTAATATATGCCTAGATATCTACTAGGTCTTTATGATTGAAAAATAAAATAATTATTGCTTGCCTGGGCCAAATTAAGTTTTATTTTTATTTTAATAACTGAATAATTCTCTTTATGTTACTTTCAAGAGACAAAAAATAAATTATTTCCTTCCTACTCCCTTAGTCTAATGGTCCTATATTTAATTTTTACTTAAAGGGTGTAAAAATATGTAGCCCCTCTTCAATTACTTAACATTCTTAATTTTCATTACAGCTGCCTTTATTTCAGATTCATTTACTTAACAACATTAGTGCTAATGTGTGCCATGCACTATTTTAAGCCCTAGGATATAGTTGTGAACAAAAGAAGCAAAATCTCTGTCCTCAAAGCTTATATTCTATGGAGATGAGTAAATAATAAACAAGATAAAGAAGCAAAATATCTGTTGCATTAGATGATGACTAATGCCATAGAGAAGCACGGAAGGGGGCTAGGTGATGTTGGGGACGTGTACAGTTTCAGAGACGGTAGCCAGGGAAGGCCTTGCTGAGATGTTGATATTTGACTAAAGGGTTAAGGGTGGTAGGTTTTAGGAAGAGGGAACAACCAATGAAAAGGTAGAGAGGCAGGAAGACCCAGGAGGCAGTGCAGCTAGACTGGAATGAGGAAGGGAAAAATAAAAGATCTAGTCTGTGAACAGGAAGCCAGATCTGTAAAGTTATAAGGGCTTTGGCTTTTATCCTTAATTAGATGGGAAGACTTTGAGGCAAGAGTGATGTATAAGGCTTTACTTTTTATTTTTAATAAGAGTATTACTAAAATATAAATTCACATATCATAAAATTCATCCTTTTAAAGTGGTTTTTAATACATTCATATTGTGCAACTATCACTACTATTTAATTCCAGAACATTTTCATGGCCCCCAAGAGACCCTGTAACCATTAGCAGTCATTCTCTATTCCCCTCAGCTGCTAGTCCCTGCTAGTCTCTATTCCCCGCAACTAAATCCCTAGCAACTACTAAGCAAAATTTTGTCTTTATGGATTTGTCTATTCTGGACATTTCATATAAATGAAATTATATAACGTGGTCTTTTGTGTCTTGTTTCTTTCACTTAGGTTAATCTATGTTTTAGCAAGTGTCAACACTTCGTTCCTTTTTATGGCCAAAAAATAGTGCACATATAAGAATAACATCTATTGGATGTTGGGCAGGGGGGAGGGAGGAGCGGGGAGGAGGGGACAGGTATGTGCATATACAAAGAGTGCAGTGCGCACCACCCGAAGGATGGACATACTTGAAACTCGGACTTGGCGGGGGAGGGGGGGCAGGGGCAACACAGGTAACCTAAACATCTGTACCCCCATAATATGCTGAAATAAAAAAAAAATGTTCCATTCAGGGACATTTGGATTGCTTCCACTTTTTAATATTATGAATAATGCTGCTATGAACATTCATGTACAAGTTTTTGCGTGGAAGCCTTAAACTTTAAAAGGATATCCAAATATGATGTTTTATGTAATCTGGGGGGGGGGTTTTTGGTACTAAAGAATTGTTTTCCAGTTTTACAAGCACCATATTTTCTTCCTAATTCTTCCAAGATTTCCATCCTCCTTGAAGAAATCAAAACCACTGACTCAGTCTCTTTCCTCCTGCTCTATTATTGTTAGACACAGGAAAAGACTAATAACAGATAGGAATAAACAAAGGCAGGTAATACATAATCTTTTCCTAAATTGATAACTAAAGTTGGGAAAGTTGGTGGAGATTTTTTTTTGGGGGGGATAACTTCATATTTTGATAAGGCTTCAAACTTAAAAAAAGGTGTAAGAATAGTAAATGAGGCTCCTGTATATCCTTTCCCGAGATTTATCAACTGTTTATATTTTGCCACCTTTGCTTAGTCATTCTCTCTGTGTATATTATTATAATATATATGCATCCCCCCCTCCGCCAACCATTTGAGAAAGTTAGAGACATTATGCCCTTTACCACCAACTGATTGGGTGCATTTTCTAAAACAAAGGATGTTCTCTTACAAAACCAAAAATAGTGATCAAAATCAGAAAATTTAGCATTGATGTTGGTTGATATTAAGGCCTTCATTTGAAAAACAAACTGTCCTCAAGCAATGGTGACTGAGAAATCATAAGTAGTGACTGCAAATATAATTCAAAGTAATAATCTATATATTAATGTCTCAAATTTTTCAAGGATTTCTATTGAACTTATTGACATTTAAAACATTGTTGTGATAAACGACTGAAAGTAAGAATAACTAGTTTTCAAAAGGCAACTAAAGGACAGGTGGAGTGATTGCATTTCCATCTTGATATTCCTTTGGATACACAAAACACTTTTCCTCGAAGAAGCTTAAAGTAATTATCAAACTATAACTTTCCCTATATTTTTAGTGAGGAGATATTTTATTCTAATAAGAATAGAATTAAATTCTCTTAAATCTGTAGTTCAAAACTTTAAATATTACCCCAAATGTATATAAACCTCAAACTCCTTGCTTATACATCGCATACCGATGAGTGCTCTCCTGTATTGTTTTCACCTGCCAGACATCTTACCTTATGATTAGAGCTGATGAAACTGATGAGGCTAAGCTGAATTTTCATTTATTTGGATTTAGGAAGCTATGCAGAAGTCACAGAGTAACAAGGCTGTTAGTATTATAAGAAGTATTCCTATCATATGATTATTTAATAAATACATAGAAGGTGCTTTGACATCTTTCCGTGAAAAGGGGTGTCAAAATGTAAATTATTTTTAAAAAGTAAGGTAGTAACAGTATTATAAAACGGGTGCTCAAAAGAAATGTACCATTCAAAGACTAAAGGCAGATTCTGTTTAAGGAAGTTGATGACTAGAATTAAAGATAATCAGAGTCCTTAAACACTGAAGTTATTCTTTTAAGAACAAAATGTAAATGAAGTGACAGCTGTAGTTAATGAAGAGACAACTCCTTCTCAGAAAGACCCAGAAAGTGGCTAATGTATATTATTTGTGAAAGACTTTTTTCCTTAGAATGAAGTTAAATTTTACAATTAATTTTAGTCAAAGTGTATGCGATTCTTGGATTCTATCCTTTAGCACCTAACACAATAGCAAGCAAATAGTAGGTATTTATTTATTCAATATTCATTGAATAGGATGGATAAACCTAACATCTAAGATTATCACTGCTCTGTAAGTAAACTGAGAATCATTAGGGTAATATCTCCTCTAATCTGTCTCTACACCCAGCAATAATTAGATACTTATATCAAAAATAATAATAGATCAAATGTTCCATGCATTTACAAAGTACTAAGTAGTACATGAAGTGCTTTATATGTTTAACCTCATTTTACTCCTCATAAAAATTCTGTGAGGTTGCAGTAACATTTTTCCCATTTTATAGATGGGAAAACTAAGGTTTAGAGAAAATAAAGGTTTAAAGAAGTGACAAAGTCATAAATCCAGCATGGGGTGGTGGTGGCAAAGAACTTAGGGATTTTTATTCCAGAGCTGACACTCTAAACGATTTTCTGTATTAGAGTTTCTTTCTATAACATTTTTAGATATTTTAGGTGACATATGAACTGTGAAAGTGAACGGTCATTAAATGGGAAGTAAAATTGTTTTCCTCGACCAATGATCTGAGACACCACAACAAAGTTAAGTAAGTTGTGTAAGAATACAAAGAGTCAGTGGCAAATCAGGAAGCCAGACCCCACAGTTTCTAATGTGAAGGAATGAAAAATCAACTTGAATTTTACAGCATATAGGCACTTGGTTTTATTCCTTTCCACCAATAACTGGTTTTGACAATCTGATTAATTTTCACAAGTAGCTCTTAACAAAAAGATTTCATTGACTATTAGTGCAATGCTTGGCACATAGTAAATATTCAATATTTGTCAAATGAATGAATAAATGAATGTTTTTCCATGCCTGATCAGTATATTTGACCCTACTAGCATTTAATGAGGTTATTTAATGCTGTTTGACAAATTTACCATTGCTAATTTTACAATGGAGACTATGTCAATTTTTATCCATCATTGTATCCATCATGTCTTTAAAGTAAGGGAATGCAACATGGTTAGAGGAAAAAATACAATATTTGGTGGTTTTAAGAGAAAAATCAACTTTAAACATGTGATATCTGATAAAAGTTAATGGCATTTTCACAGCAAAGGAAACAATCAACAAAATGAAAAGTAGGCCAACAGATTGAGAGAAAATATTTAAGAATCATATATCTGATAAGGGGCTAATATCCAAAATATATAAGGAACTCACATAACTCAATAGCAAAAAATTGAATAACCTGATTAAAAAATGGGCAAAGGACCTGAATAGATATTTCTCCAAAGACATAAAAATGGCCAACAGGTATATGAAAAGAGGTTCAACATCACTAATCATCAGGGAAATGCAAATCAAAAACACAATGAGATATCACCTGTTAGGACGGCTTTTATCAAAAAGAAAAGATATAGAAAGTGTTGGTAAGAGTGTAGGGAAAGGGTAACCCTTGTACACTGTTAGTGGAAATGTAGATTGGTGTAGCTACTGTGGAAAACAGTATGGAGGTTCCTAAAGAAATTAAAAATAGAACTAACATATGACCCAGCAATCCCTCTTCTGGGTATCTACCCAAAGGAAATGAAATTACCATCTGTAAAAATATCTGCATTCCCCTGTTCACTGCAGCATAGTCTTAATAGTCAAGATATGGAAGCAACTGAAGTATCTGTTGACAAATGGATGAATAAAGAAACTGTGAGAGACATAAACATATGAATATAAAATGGAATAATATTCAGCCTTGAAGAAGAGGGATATCTTGCCATTTGCAACAGCATGGATGAACCTAGAGGATATATGGTAAGTGAAATAAGCCAGACACAGAAAAATAAAGCATGTTCTCATCTCTACGTGGAATCTAAAAAAACCAAAATAAAACATAACAAAACCCCAAAAAACAAAACAATGAATACACAGCAACAGAGAATAGGACAGTGGTTAGCAGGGGCAGGGAGAATGGGAAGATACAGGTTAAGGGGTACAAAGTTGCAGTTATGCAGGATAAGTCTAGAGATCTAATGTACAATATGAGGATTATAGCTACTAATATTGTATTTTTTACTGGAAATTTCCCAAAGGAGCAGATTTTAGATGGAAGGAAGGAAATATATGAGATGACAGATATGTTAATTTGCTTGACTACAGTAATCACTTCATTATGTACATGTAAATTATAACATCATGTCCCTTGGTTATCCATGGGGGATTGGTTCTAGGACCTTCCACAGATACCAAAATCCTCAGATGTTGAAGTCCCTGATATAAAATGGTATAGTATTTGCATATAACCTATACACAACCTCCTATATACTTTTAATCATCTCTAAATTACCTATAACACCTAACACAATGTGAAGGCTATGTAAATATTATACTGTAATAATGTTTGGGGAATAAGAAAAAAGAAAAGAGTCTGTACACGTTCAGCATAGATGCATTTTTTTTCAAATATTTTTGATCAGTGGTTGGTTGAATCCACAGATGCAGAACCCACAGATATGGAGGGCTGACAGTATGATTAAAAAAAAGCTAATGACTACTAATAGTTATGGAAAATTTATACAGTATTATAGAAGTGTTTTGACAACTCAAAAAAAAAATCAGTGTTTTTTTTTTTTTAATGAAAAACCACACCTATCATTAACTTCCCATACATTTGTTATCACCTGGATTATTACAGCCCTGTATCTGGATGTGTCCAGAAAACATCCCTCACTGAGAAACAAATACTACAATCAACTCTTTTAATTTCCTCTTGCTTAGTACTTGAATCTGTTGCAAATTGGGCTTTAGCATAAGAAAGAGCTGGAACCAAACACTTGCATCAATAGATATGTAAACCATGCTACATTTTATCTTAAATGAGCTTGAGTGGCAGAACTATTTCACAGAACTACATTATTATCTACCTGGGAAATTCATCAACACAACAATGAAACACATAATATGTGTGGGATATAAAGATGAATTAGAAAAAGATTTGTTCTCAAGAAGCTCACAGTCACTTCCTTGATAGCGTATCTGTATTCATAAAAAATTTAACTTCATGCCTGTAGTATATATTTATTTACATAATAAATTATATACATGGGCCCCACATTTATATAGTAAATATTAGCGAAGTATACTTTTTCCTGTTTTGGATCAAAATTGAAAGAATCAAAGCTCTACAATTTTCTTCCCACCCACAGCTACATGCCAAGGAACATCAAAGATTGCCAGCAAACTTCCAGAAGCAAGGTGAGCAGCATGCAACAAACTCACTCTCACAGCCCTCAGAAGGAAACAACCCTATCCATACTTTCTAACCCCCAGAACTGTGAAACAATAAATTTCTATTGTCTAAGCTACCCAGTTTGTGGTTATTTTTTTTTCCTCTTAGTACCATTCATTCATTCATTTATTTATTAATAAGTATTATGGGGGTACAAATGCTTTTGGTTACAAGGATCACTTTTGTAATGCTTGAGTCAGGGTTATATAAGTGTGTCTGTCACCCAGATGGTGTTCATTGTATCTCTTAGGTAGGTTTTTGCCCTTCCCCCTGATTGATTTTCATTGAGTTATACCTCCCTCTGTGCACATGTGTGCTCATCAGTTAGTTCCAATTTAATAGAGAGTACATGTGGTGTTTGTTTTTCCATTCTTTAAATATTTCACTTAGGATAATGGTCTCCAGTTCCATCCATATTGTTGCAAAAGGCATTAAGCCATTTTTCTTCATGGCTGAGTAGTATTCCATGGTATACACATACCACATTTTGTTAATCCACTCATGAATTGATGGGCATTTGGGTTGTTTCCACATCTTTGCAATTGTGAATTGTGCTACAATGAACACTCAAGTACAGGTGTCTTTTTGATAAAATGACTTTTCTTCAGGCAAACACCCAGTAGTGAGATTGTTCCATTTTGTGCCAGTACCATGCTGTTTTGTGCCTTGTAGTAGTTTAAAGTCCGGTACTGTGATGCCCCCAGCTTTGTTCCTTTTGCTTAAGATTGCTTTGACTACTCGAGCTCTTTTCTGATTCCAAATGAAGCACAGAATTATTTTTTCTAGATCTGTGAAAAACGACATTGGTATTTTGATGGGGATTACACTGAATCTGTAAATCACTTCGGAAAGCATGGACATTTTAACAATCTTAACTCTACCAATCCATGAACACAATGTTTTTCCATTTGTATCATCAGCGATTTCTTTCCTCAGTGTTTCACAGTTCTCTCTGCAGAGATCTTTCACCTCCTTGGTTAAGTATATTCCTGGGTATTTTATTTTCTTTGCAGCTATTCTGAACGGTATTGAGTCTTTGGTTTGACTCTCAGCTTGACTATTATTGGTGTATAGGAATGCTACTGATTTGTGTATGTTGATTTTGTAACCTGAGATTTTGCTGAATTTATTAATATTTATCAATTCCAGGAATCCCTTGGTGGAATCTTTGGGGTTTTATAGACATCATATCATCAGCAAAAAGCAATAGTTTCTTTGTTATAGCAGCTCTGGCAAAATAATACCCTAATAAATGTAAACTAAAAATAAAATCCTGAGGCCCCTGCCAACTGAATGGATCTCTTCTTGGCCAAGGGAACCCCAGAGGAACCTTAAAACTGAGTTCCTAGCCATGACAGGATGAGAGGTTGGACATACCTTATGATACCTTTGCTAACTACCATTAGGCTTTCTTCCCTAGGGGCTAAACAGAAACCAGCCTTTTGGGCAGACTTGTTCCACCACTGATTTCAACCAAATGCCTAATGCTGTTCCTCCCTTCTGTGGTTTTGGCACAACTGACCAGCATCCCTTCCTGATAAGAAACCACTGACGATGAAGTGGTTTTGACCAGTCTACGGAGGCTGCACGGTGAGGGTTTTCACACCCTCTGCTTCACCTTTCGACCTTAGGGGGCTGAAAACTCCACCCCTGGATCCTGCTAAAGCCACCATTTTTTGAACATGTGTCCTACAAAGTAGCATGAAGCTCAATTGCACACCGTGTTTCTCCTTTCATAAATATTCATGACTCCTCCTATAGCTTGTTAAATATGTATATTTGGCCACCCTGCGCAGCATAAATTCCTGTTCCCCTTGGCCCTCCCTTGAAATGCTTGCTGTCAGCTTCTGTTTGAGGCTCTGCTTTCCAGCCTGCGAGATGGCCACCTACAGGCTGCAATCCTTTATTAGAAATGAAGCTCTACTTTCTAAATTTATGAACCTCATCATTCTACAGCTGACACAAACTACAGCACTGGAGCAGCCTGTAGCCTCGCTGACTGGAAGAGCAAGGATGCAAAGAAAAGATGTAGTAGATTCCTCTAAGTAGACACCAGAAAACATGACCAGGTCTGAATCATAGATGCTGGAGCTCTAACACCAAAGAACTGTGCAGTGAAGAAGCTCCCAAAGGGCCCTTCTGATGAATTCCCGTCCTTTCACCTGCAAGAGAACCAGTGCTGGAACACACACAGAATGCTTTCAGATCCATGGCCAGTCCATGTTAGCCAGAGAAGTAATAATATCAACAGAGGCTTGTAACTGCATGTTTAGCTAAGTAAAAACCTCTGTGGCATCAGAGGAGTTAGAACCAGAAAAGGGAAAGGCAGGGGTGGAAGGAGTGAAAAACTTGGCTGGCGATCTCCCACCCCAAGTTGGGGGATGGCAGGGTGGAGTTAAACAGGATATGAGATAGAATGTTAAATTGAAGTAGACTAAATGAATTGTTTAATTACCGAAAGTAAAGCAAAAAACTATTGGCTTTCTATCATATTGTTAGAGATCAGTTTCCTAGTAGTAATAGCACAATTGGTGGCAAGACCAGGGAAAATAAAACCTTTTCCCCTACCTCTCACCCTTTGCACCCAGAGGCAGAATCAGTTGTTGTGGGGCCTAACGCTCATACAATTTATGAGCCCATCTTTAAAAAAACACCCACAATATTGCAAATACAAATCTCTCTTTTTCTTACTTCTTTTATTAAGGTCTCATATGCTGAAAAGATCTTAAGGTTTGGGGCAACAGAGGATGCCATAAGACAGGGAGGAGAACTTAATTCAACAACAGTAACATCAAAGGTTTATCAAAGATCTGTAGTCATTTATAACAAAATCATTCATAGTTCACCTAAAGACATCATCATTTGGCTATAGCACAGGATTTATGGTAGTAAGTCACTACCTTGCTTTCCGTAAATGTGCCCTCGTGTTTCAGCAGTGATGCATTGGGTCAGCATGAAAGGAGACCCCAGGTTTTTCTGCAGATACTTAATAAATAAAACTTTAAATCTCTTGGGAAATTCCTTAATGATGTTTTGTAAAAAACTAGCTAAGCAGAGTAAAAGGGTAAGTATGATGTCAGTATGCTGGATAACAAACACTTTAAAATTCTTAGGCTTTAAGAGAATATTGCAAAGAACAAATTTATATTTTCAATGACCTGCTGTATTTAAGTTCCCTGACGTTACACTTGTGATTTGGGAGAAGTGAATAAACCTCTTAATACAATATTATTATGACACTGTATTAATAGGTTAAAAGGTACAAGCCATTTGAATCATATCAATAGATGCTGAAAAGGCAACTGATAATACCCAGTACCCTTCTGATAAAAAATCTTAGGACACAGGGGGGGATTTGTTAAAGGATAAATTAGAGCTAGATAGGAGGAGTAAGTTTTAGTGTATTACATCACTGTACATTACTATAGTTAGCAATAACATATAGTTTCGAATAGCTGGAAGGAGGATACTGAATGTTCCCAACACAAAGAAATGATAAATATTTGAGATGGATATGCTAATTAACCCTATCTGATCACTGTATATGTATCAAATCATCACTATGTACCCCATATGTACACATATTATTGTCAATTAAAAAATTAAAAATTTTAAAAAGATATCTTAGAATTTCTTCATGTGCAGCATGGCAAAGAACTGTATATATGATGGTGTTCCCATAGCATTGTAATACCGTATTTTTACTGTACCTTTTCTCTGTTTAGGTATGTCTAGATGCACAAATACCGCTGTGTTACTATTGTCTACAGTATTCAGTACAGTAACATGCTATACAGTTTTGTAGCCTAGGAGCAATAGGCTACACCCGATAGTTTAGGTATGTAGTAGGCTATACTGCCTAGGTTTCTGTAAGTTAACCTTGTGCTGGTCATGATTTCACATATATTTTTGGTGGGAAACAGTTTGGCATGATTTGCCAAAGTCTAGCATTTATGCACTCTAAACCCCAAAGATTCCACTACTAGGTATATACCAAAGAGGAACTCCTGAAAAGGATAAAGACGTTTACCAGGATGTTCACAGCAGCACTGATATCAACAGCAACACTCAGTAAGAGATGGAACCCCAATACCAACCCCAACCCTAACTCAACATTTGTTTGGTATACTCAATGTAAAAATCATATGGTAGTCAAACATATTAACTATAGCAACAATATGGAAAGATATAAGCAACATAGTGTTTAAATGAAAAAAGTCCCGAAAGAATATATGAAACATGCCCTTTATATAAAATTAAAAATGACTAAACGTGTATGACAGTTAATTCTCTCTCAAATAATCTAAATATCCATTATAATTGCAACAGAAATGCCAACACACATTTTTCTTTATTTGGCTGGGGGAGGGGGAACTTGATACTACGGTTCACTTAGAAAACTAAATGCATTGAATAAAAGTCTAAAAACATTTTGGAAGGAAAAATTATTAATAATTTGAGAGAATTTGCTGTATCAGTAAGAGAAACACATTTAGATCTATAGTCATTAAAACACTGCGATACTGATACAGGAATAGACCGACAGATCCATGGAACAGAAAAAGACATACAGACATTTAACTGATGATAAAGGGTACCTTTCAAATCAGTGTGGAAAGAACAGACCATTCAATAAAAGGCGTTGAGACAACTGGATGTACAGCTAAAAAAAAATCTCATTTCACATAACCAAAAATAAATTCCAGACAAAGATCTACATTGAAGTTGAGAAAGGCCTTTTTAAGCATTACACAAAAGCCAGAAATTACAATGGAAAAGAGAGACAGATTAAACAATATAAATATTAAAAGTATCAAATAGCAAAAAGACACGTGAACAAATTTGCAAGGCTATTTAACAGCATCCAAATATGAAATGCAAATTTTCTTTTGATTCTATTTCTAGGAACCAACCCTACAGAAATACCAGCACAAGCAAATGAACACAGATACATGTACAGAGATGTCTAATACAAAGTTGGTAACTGCAAAAACCAAAAACACTCCAAGTATCCAAAAGGAGGGGAAGAGATAAATCTACAATGGAATAATATGCAGCCTTTAGGGACCTTCAGGTATAGCTGTAATAATGAAATAAAAAGAATAATGAAATAAAAAGATGTCTTCAATATATTCTTTTATTTTTATTGTGAAATATGATATCCTACAGAAAACAGCATAAAACATAAACGTAAAGTTTAATAAATTATAACAACACCATAGCAAGAATGAGAACACTGTGTGCAACAGTAAGTGCCCAAATAGCCCATCCTGATCCCAGTTCCTTCTGCTATATAGACAGAATACCATTATCCTGATTTCTGTAGTAAACATTCCTTGCTTCTATTTTACTTTTAGCACCACAATGTGCATCCCTCAATATATGTTTTTTTCTTTTTCATGAATTTTATATGAATGGTATAATATAACATATATTTTTGGGTTTGGCTTCTTTTACTCAATATTATGTTTTTAAGATTCATTAATGTTGTATGTCGCTAAAGTTTGTTCATTTTCATTGCTGTATTCCATTACACGACTGTCTCATTTTTTTAAAGCCCATTTTATTGATTGTTTTTCCAGGTGGCAGCCAGTTTGGGGCTATGATGGATACTTGTTTATTCTTGTACATGTATCCTCATGTATATAAGCATGTATTTCTGTTGGGTTAGTGTATTTCTGTTTAGGTAGCATTGTTTTCAATTTTACTAGATAATATCGAAGTGTTTTCAAAGTAACTATGAATTTTCACTCTCACTAGCAATATAAGGGTTCTCATTATTCTATATGCTTGATAATTTTGGTATCATCAGATTTTAAAATTTTAACGCATCTGGAGGTTGTGTAGTGGTATCTTGCTATAGTTTTAACTTGGCATTCTTTAATCGGGCTAAGCACCTCTTCAAATGTATATGGTCATTTGGTTATCTTCTTCTGTGAAGTGCCTATTAAGTCTTTGCCCATTTTTCTACTGGGCTTTGTTTTCTTATTAATTTTCCAGAATGCTTGATATACTCTGGTACAATTTACTTGCTGGTTTACGTAGCATGCCTTTTTGCTCTTTCAGTAGTGTCTTTTGATGAACATAAGTTATAATATTAATATAGTAAACTGTATTACCTTTTTCTTCTTTGTAATTAGTGCCTTTTCTACTTACAAATTATTTCTCTATCCTAAGGTCATTAAGATGTTATGATATATTCTATAACACTATTTTGTCACTTACATTTAAGTCTACAATTTACATGGAATTAATATTTATGTAAAATGTGAAGAAGGGATCTACTTCCATTTCATTTTCCATATGGATATCGAGGTGAGCCAGGACTACTTATTGAAAAGGCCATTATTTCCCCACCATTCTGCAGTGTCAATTTTATCATAAATAAAATGTACATATATGCACAGGTCTGCTTCTGGACTCTTTATTCTGTTCCATTGGTCTATATCTAACACCAGTACTACTTTGTCTCAACTAATATAGTTTTATAAAAAGACTTTAATAGCTGACAGAACAAGCATTCCTGATTAACATTTCTTCAAAGCTTTCTGGCTATCCTTGGGCCTCTGCATAGCCATATACATTTTACAATAAATTTGTAAAATTCCTCTAAAATTTTTTCATAAATTTTTTTATTGGGATTGCATTGAATATATGGAAGAATTCAGGGGAAAATTAACACCATATAAACTGATTTTCCAATTCCAGGAACATGGTATATTTCCACTTTCAATTATTCTTTAATTTCTTATAACAAAGTTTATATTTGACTTTTTAGATGTTTTATACATTTAAAAAATTTATACCTAGGTTATTGACATTTTGTTACTGTAAATAGTATCTTTAAAAATTCACTTTCAGTTTCTTGCTGATACAGAGAAATGCAGTTGGTTTTTGTTTTTGGATCTTGTATTCAACAACCTTGCTAAACTCAGTATCTGTAAAGCCTTTGCTGGGTTTTCTAAACAATGACATTTTTTGTAAATTATTAGAATTTTCTATCTTTCTAATTTTTATGCATTTTCTTGCCTTATTGTACTGATTAGGACCTCTGATATAATGTGAAATAGCAAGGATAATAATGAAAATGCTGGCCTTGGTCCTTATCTAAAAGGGAAAGCCTTTCACCATTAAGTATATGTTTGCTGAGGGTTTTTTTTTTTTTTTGTAGGTACCATTTATCAGAGTAGAGCAGTTCTTTTCTATTCCTGTTTTGCTAAGAGTGCTTACGAGTGGTTGTTAAATTCTACCAAAATGTGGTTTTTGCCCAATTGAGATAATTTTAAGATTTTTCTCTTTAGTTCGTTAATGGTGATTATACAGATTTTCTAATATTAAATTTACTTTGTATTTGTTATAAACTGAACTTTGTCATAATGTATTTGTCTACTTGCTAATATTTTGTTTAGGATTTTTGCAACTATGTTAATGAATAAGACTACCCTAGAACTGTGTTTCCATGTTACATCATTGTTAGGTGGTATAAAAGTGATGTCAGCCTTATGAAATTAGCTGATGTGTGTAGTCTCTTTTCTTTTTCTGGAAAAGTTTACATAACCTGAAATTATATCTTTCTTAAATGTTTATTAGAATACTTAGGCAAAGTCCTCTGGGCTTAGATTTCTGTGGAAAGATCTTAAATACAGATTTGATTTCTTAAATAGTTATAGGAGTAGTAGGGTATTCTATTTCTTCTTATGTCAGTTTCAGCTAGTTGTATTTTCCCATAATTTTACCATTTCATCTAATTAAAAAAATTTGTTTTCCATAAAGTTGTTCATATATCCTGTAATTATTATTTTTTAATTATCTGCAAGATTGCTAGCAATGTACCCTTTTCCATTCCTGATAACAATATTTTTCTTGATCAGTCTTGCCAGGTTTATTAATTCTATGTCTTTTAAATTATTGACTCTTCACTTTTGTTGATTTTTCTCTACTGTATGTTTATTTCATTAATTTCTATTCTTATCCTTATTTAATTCCCTCTACCTTCTTTATTATGGTGATATTTTTCTAACTTTTTAAGAAGGATTCTAGAGTATTTTCAAGCCTTTGTCTTTTGTAATATATGCACTCAAGGCTAAAAAATTCTCTTTAAGTTCTACTTCAACTAAATATTACAAGTTCTGATGTATATTTTAATTATCATTTAAAAATATTTTCTAATTTCCATATGATTTCTTGGTTGATTTATGGGATATGTAGAAGTATAATTTTGATGCTTTTAAGAAGATAGTTTCAGGAAAAATATTCATCCACTTATAAAGTTGTTTTTCAGTAGGAGGGTTATTTAGAAAACTTAGCCCAACATTACAAGAAACAGTGAACCTATAGTATATTCCTTTTTCTTCTTTGTTATTTCAATAGATTTAGGAGAAATAAATGGTTTTTTGATATATGGATGAACTGCATAGTAGTGAAGTCAGAGCCTTTAGTGTACCATCACCCGAATAGTATATATTGTACCTGATAGGTAGTTTTTGATCCCTTACCCCTCTCTGACCCTTCCCTCTTCTGAGTCTCCAAAGTCTATCACACCTCTTTGTATGACCATGTATACCCATTATTTAGCTCCCACTTATAAGTGCGCACATACAGTATTTGTTTTTCCATTACTGAGATATTTCACTTAGGATAATGGCTTCCAGTTCCATCATTGTTGCTGCAAAAGACATTATTTCATTCTTTTTCATGGCTGAGTAGTAGTCTATTGAGTGTGTATGTATCACATTTTCTTTATCCACTCATCAGCTGACGGGAATCCAGGTTGATTCCATACCTTTATAATTGTGAATTGTGCTGCAATAAACATACAAGTGCATGTGTCTTTTTGATATAATGACTTCTTTTCCTTTGGGTAGATATCCAGTAGTGGAACTGCTAGATTGGATGGTAGGTCTACTTTTAGCTCTTTGAGGAATCTCCATACTGTTTTCCACAGAGGTTATACTAATTTACATTCCCACCAATAGTATATAAGGGTTCCCTCTTTACCACATCTGCGCCAACATCTATTGTTTTTTGACTGTTTAATAATGGCCATTCTGACAGGGGTAAGGTGGTATCACATTGTGCTTTTAATTTGCATTTTCCTGATGTTTAGTGATGTTAAACATTTATATATCTTCTTCTGGAAAATGTCTGTTCATGATTTTTGTTCATTTTTTAATAGCGTTATTTTTTTTCTTGCTTATTTGAGTTCCTTGTAGATTCTGGATATTAGTCCATTGTTCGATGTACAGTTTGTGAATATTTTCTTCCATCCTATAGATTGTTTACTCTGTTCACTATTTCTTTTGCTGTGCAAAAACTTTTTAGCTTAATTAAGTCCCATTTGTTTTTGTTGTATTTGCTTTTGGTGTCTTAGTCATCTTAGACCACAGGGAATAAAACTAGAAATCAATTTGAAGAGGAATTCTCAAAACTATAAAAATACATGGAAATTAAACAACCGACTGCTGAACAATCTTTGGGTCAACAACAAAATCAAGATGGAAATACAAAATTTTTTTGAATTGAATGACAATGGCAACAAAACTACCAAAATCTCTGGATTATAGCAAAAACAGTGTGAAGAGGGAAGTTCATGGCACTAAATGCCTACATCAAAACGACAGAAAAAAAATCACAAATTAACAACCTAATGTCACACCTCAGGGAACTAGAAAACAAGAACAAACCAAATCCAAAGCTAGCAGAAGGCAAGAAATAATAAAGATCAGAGCAGAACTAAATGAAAACTAAAAAAAATTTCAAAGGATCAATGAAATGAAAAGTTAGTTCTTAGAAAATATAAACAAAATCCATGACCAAAAGAAGAGAGATGATTCAAATAAGGTCAATCAGAAATGAAAAAGGGGACAGTACAATTGATACCACAGAAATACAAATATTATCCAAGACTACTATGAACATTTCTATGCACACAAACGAGAAAGTCTAGAAGAAATGGATGGATTTTTGGAAACACACAACCTCCCAGGCTTTAACCAGTAAGAAATAGAAATCCTGAACAGACCAATTACGAGTAGCAAGATTGAATCAGTAATAAAAAATCTCCCAAGAAAAAAAAGCCCAGGAGCAGACAGATTCACAGCCAAATTCTATCAGACCTACAAAGAAGAACTGGTACCTATCCTACAAAAACTGTATCATAACATCGAGAAGGAGGCAATCCTCACTAACGCATTCTATGAAGCCAGTTATCACCCTGATATCAAAGCCAGGACAAGACACAAGAAAAAAAGAAAACTAGAGAACAATATCCCTCATGAACATAGGTACAAAAAATCCTCAAGAAAACACTAGCAAACAAAATCCAACAGAACTTAAAAAAAAAAAAAATTCACCACAATCAAGTGGATTTCATCCCAGGGATGCAAGGATGGTTCGACATAAGAAATAAACAGAATTAAAAACAGAAACCATATTATCACCTCAATAGATGCAGAAAAAGCATTCAGTAAAATCCAGCACCCCTTCATGATAAAAACCCTTAACAGCTGGGCGTGGTGGCTCACGCCTGTAATCCTAGCACTCTGGGAGGCCAAGGCGGGCAGATTGTTTGAGCTCAGGAGTTCAAGACCAGCCTGAGCAAGAGCAAGACCCTGTCTCTAGTAAAAAAAAAAAAAAAAAAAAAAAAG
>RJWJ010018024.1:19771-32268 GCA_004363605.1 Indri indri
AAAAAAAAAAAAAAAAAAAAAAAAAAAAAAAAACAAAAAACAAACCTCTAACAAACCAGGCATAGAAAGGTCATACCTCAAAATAATAAAAGCCATATATGACAAATCCTCAGACAACATCATCCTGAATGGGGTAAAGTTGAAAGCATTCCCCCTAAGAACTAGAACAAGACAAGAATGCCCACTGTCACCACTTCTATTCAACACAGTACTAGAAGTCCTAGCCAGAGCAATCGGGAAAGAGAAAGAAATATAGGAAAATCCAAATTGGAAAAGAGGAGGTCAAACTACCCGTTTACCAATGATACAATCTTATACCTGGAGAACCCTCAAGACTCCTCCAAGAGATTCCTAGAATTGATAAATAAATTCAGTAAAGTTTCAGGTTACAAAATTAAGGTATACAAATCAGTAGCATTTCTATACACTACTAACAGCCAAGCTGAGAATCAAATCAAGAACCATTTGCAATAGTTGCAAAAAATTTAAAATACCTAGGAATATACTTAACCAAGGAAGTGAAAGATCTCTACAAGGTGAACTATAGAACAGATGAAAGAAATCACAGGCAACACTAACAAATGGAAAAACATCCCATGCTCATGGACTGAAAGAATCAACATTGTTAAAATGTCCATTCTGTCCAAAGTGATTTACAGACAGATTCAACGCAAATCCCATCAAAATACTAATGTCATTTTTCACAGACTTAGAAAAAATAATCCTAAATTTCATAAGGAATCAAAAAAGAGGCCGAACAGCCAAAGCAATCCTAAGCAAAAAAAAAAAAAAAAAAGAAAAGAAAAGAAAACAAATCTGGAGGCATCGTATTACCCAACTTTAAATTATACTACAAGGCAATACTAATCAAAACAGCATGGTACTGGTATAAATGTAGACACATATTAACAGATCAATGGAACAGAATAGAGAACCCAGAAATAAAACCATATAGCTATGACCTACTGATCTCCTACAAAGCCGACAAAGACATATGGTGGGGAAAGAATGCCCTGTTCAATAAATGGTGCTGGGAAAATTGGAGAGCCACATGCAGAAGAATTAAACTGGATACCTAACTTTCACCACACACAAAAATTAACTCAAGATGGGTTAAAGACTTAAATGTAAGACCTGATACCATAAAAATTTAGGATAAAGTAAAAAAACTTAAAAGCTTCTGGATATTGGCATAGGCAAAGAATTTATGACTACAGTATATTTTTAACTGAAAAGTGCAAGTTGAATTACAACATATATTATGTGATCCTTTGAAAGCAAAACACAGGAAAACTTCCATGCTTGTTTACATATATAGACACAGATACACACAGAATCTGGAAGAAATACTAATTGTTAATCGTGATTACACGTACAGAAAATAATAGAATTAAGAGGACTCGAGGAAAATGGAGAGCTTTTATACCCAGGCTTGGTTTGAATCTGTTAGATGCAGCAGCTATTATTAACATTATTTTTTTAAATGAATACTTCAGGCCC
Source organism: Indri indri (assembly GCA_004363605.1). Taxonomy (NCBI): domain Eukaryota; kingdom Metazoa; phylum Chordata; class Mammalia; order Primates; family Indriidae; genus Indri; species Indri indri. The sequence continues at coordinate 21,272 of RJWJ010018024.1, forward strand.
AGTGTGGTGGCTCATGCCCATAATCCCAGTACTTTGGGATTACACGACCCATATGAAATATTTTAGCACAAATATTAAAAACTAGAATATTAAAAAGTGAAAGAATACCCACTTTTTCTAGTCTTCATATAAAGGCAGTATAGTTAAACTATACAATGGCGCTGTTACAACATTTTTCAAAGGTACTTCAATGTTTGGAACTGGATTCAAGACATTTGAGTTAGCAACTTGTCCAACAGGTTGGCTATTCTAGGGAACACCTGATCTGGAATGACACCTGCTTGACCCCAGCAGCTCAAGTTGCTTACTCTCTAAGATCTGACCTAAGAAACAGCAAGCAGAACCAGGCAATTTTTCTTCTTCAAAGAACAGGACTGCACAAACCTAATTTTTCAAGGTGCTATTTAAGCAACTCATTTACTCAAAAAATACTGTAAACCTAAGAATCATTGAAATGTGGAGTTCTATAGAGTCAAATTATTAATATGAGCTCCTCGCTGGTTCCCTCTTCATGTGTTTGAGTTCATTGTACTTCCAATTCAGCTTAAACGAGGGTCTGAGTAGGGGCAAGGAGGGTACCAGAGAAGACAAAGACCTTCATCTGAATTTTAATCACTGACTTAGTCAGTCTCTTTCACTTGTCAAGCATGTACAAAGAGAGTATTCTGAGTGGCACTGCTTAAGACTTCCAAACACAAGCTGAGATCATACCCACAATTAAATGTGGAATTTTGATAAACTGAATTCCCATCAGCACTTAAAAAAAAAAAAATCTCAGCTAAAAGAGAATTCATATTGCTGAGTCATGACTCATTTTCTGGAATCATTGTTCACTAGGAACAACAGGACAAAATTGAATTTTTCCCAAAACTTTGATTTTGCACTTAAGAATCAGATATTTTAAGAAAGTTTATTCAATGCAAGTGTAAGAATCAGGTGAACCTTATTTCACACTATAGTACTTACCTGCTTTTCACTAAAACTGATAAACAGGGAACTGAAAAGAACAACCATGAACAACCACTAGAGAGCGTGAAAGAACATAAGAGAACAAAAGAGTCTGTAACAAACACTTTTCCTCTTTAGAGACTGCTGAAGGTCAAGACTGGAGCAGAAGGGGAAACACAATCCTGTTGTCGATATAAAAGGATTCCCGGGGTTTTGGGTGGATAACTGGGTAACTCTCATGAGTAAAGAATTAATTTGACAACTCAGAACGATTTACATGTCCAGCCTCAAGTCCCTGTGCTGGGCTCCTATCTTTTGCCTTCATTTTTGTTTGAAGAGATTTCATTCTCAGGGATTTAACTGGGATACAAAGTGGAGAATTATGCCCAAAAGGTAGAGAGAAACTGGAGCACAAAAGGAGAAATAACAGTTTCTTTGAAACAGTCAAAAGTTTTGATCAACTATAGCCAAACCTTTTTCAGAAAAATGTTATGGCTATACTGCAGAGCTCTTTACCTTCTTTGAAAATTTAATATATAAACTATATTTATATGGAGATACGTATAGTTCACAGAAAAAAATTTTTAAAAAATAGCACCAAGAAGAAATTATGAGTTGTGAAAATGGGCCTGCCTTCAAGAAAACACTGGTCAAAAGAAAATTATTTTACATATGCATGAGAATTTCTTTTCTCATATCACTCATTTCACTCTACCCACTCCATTCCCATTTAAAATTTGTCTTTATTTAAGGGGATTGATATCCCAAGTATACTGATGTGATTCTTACAAATTACATAAGTGTATTAAATTATCGCATGTACTCTAAAGCTATGTGTATCTTTCATGCATAAAGAAAAAATTGTTTTTAAAAATAAAATTTGTCTTTAGTCACAAAGTGAGCAACTTAGTGCATTTTTCTAACACAGTATGAACATTCATAATCTGACATTCGTTTTCAGAAGAGAAAAGGAACATGTTTCCTTTGAACATTTTTCTCTTTCTAATGCATGGTGGTGAGTTTTATAATGATCAGCTTTGTTAATAAAATAGTTTCTTTCAACTTAGGTCAGTAAAATATTGTAGCAGCAATAGATTAATGACCTCTGATTGTTCCTGGCATCAGGATATTAGTTAATAATCTTAATCTCTTTCTCATTCTATCATATAATATACACACATAACATAACATACAGAGCTATCACGGCAGTCCTCTCACATCCTCAAGGCAGAATAAAAGCTGAGAGAAAAATCTAAGCCCTGTGTCACACAACATGAATATGTTAAGCGGGATAGAGCGCTGTGTCCTCATTCTCCCAGCGATCAGTTCTCCTATAAACAGTGTGCTTAAATAGTGGATTCTCCTGTAAGACAGACAGTCTCTTGTTTCCTACTGGGTGGGGAATTCACTTTGTAATTTGGTTTCTGATAGCCTAGAGCAGTAATGAACTATTCCTTACAACTTACTGCCCATCCCACACAGACTTGTAAATCAGTACTGCACTTGGAGCCAGATGAAAATTGGACCGAGCAGGTCAGGCTTTAACACAAAAGGACAACATCCGTTCACGTCCCCATAGCCAAATCAAGCCAACTTGTTCCCAGGAGTTGTAAAGAGCCATGACAGATCCTTTTGACAGCGGCTATCTTTACTATTTAGCTCACTAGAATAGTGTGGTCTCTTTCATCACCACAATGGTCTCCAGGAAAATGTAAAGGCCAGCAACCTTTCTTAGGGACTAAATGAAAATGTATAAAGACAGATGTTCACTGTCTGTTGTGACTCTCAACATCCTCCACTTAAGTTACCCTCTAACAGATAATTTACGCGGTGAAATAACAGAGGATCCTTCTGAGTGGAGAGAAACAGAGCTAGAGCTTGGATAAGGAAGCAATTGGTCCCAAACAGTTGGATAATTTAAAAATGTTATCTCACATTTTTCTTTGAGTGAACATAGGGAAGGCAGTGAATATGGGAAAACTTTGCTTCCAGTAAAATAGTACAAGTGACAAAAATAGATATTCGCATATAGGAAAAGTTTTACTAACTTATTTATACAGAAAATTTTAATTTCATATACAGATATTCAGAATATGCTATAGCCATGTAATTCTTTATATAAAATCAGGATATAAACTATAATCATTTTCCTTAACTGAAAGCCATTTTTTCCTCCCAATATTTTGTTACATAATTTTGGTTTTGGTTAAGAGCATGTATCAATATTGAGTTGATGACATCCATTCCTCAATAGCTCCTCCCCTTAAGATTTCAATCTCGGTTTATGATGCATTTGGTCTATTTAGGTAATAATTCATAGTACCTGAGGCTACCAGATATAGAGAGTATAAATAAAATAGAAAGCCTAAATGTAACTGGTGCTATGAAAAAAAAAACACATTAAATTGAGAATCAGGAGATCTGGGTTTTTATTTCAACTCTGTTCCGAACTCTGATCTTGAACAAGTACTAAACTTCTTAGACCTCAAAACTCTCACTGAAAATGGAGAGACTGTACTATAGATAACCTCTACAGTCTCTCTCAGATTTAACTTTCAGTAAGTCAGTCAGCTAAAGTGTCTTACTTATCCACTGGCAGAGGATATGAAAAGCCTACGTCGGGCAAGAACAAGCAAAGTTCTCATTTGATCGCTTTTACTGATGTTTACGGATCCAACCTGTTGAACTTTTTGAATGACACAGATTTATTACGTGCTTCTAAGATTCAAGCAAGGTTGTTACAACCTTGTTGATGGTCAATATACCACGTCTCCCTCAGAGAGAAATGGCTATGTTCATTACCAGGTATCTTTATACTTCATAAAGAATTTTGAGAAAGATCCAGAATAAGAATCCACTTGATACTATTAAAAGAAACAAGTAAATGTTACAGTGTTAATATTTTCTATGGTCATCATTCTTTTAATTTATCTGAGTCTCTCAGTTGGCTATTCTTGTGCTGGAGTCCGTACTGGAATGCTGACAGCCTCCACACAGTATTCCTGTGAACTCATGTAATGAAAACCAACCTATCCCTTAAAGCCAATAATCACAAAGGTAAATAGTCATTGCATTTGTGTAATAAAAAACCCCACATTCCCTTTAAATACATACAAACTTTCAATTTCAGTCTCAGACTCTAGAAACCCTTACCTGGGGTCTGCATTCTGCGAAGTTTCTGGGCGTTGCTAACATGATCTTTCCAGCATGCCAGTCAGAACCTCAAACACTCTGCACACTGTGCTGGCGCCGGCGCGCGCTCTCCCCTTCTGCTCTCGCTCTGTGCCTCACGCAGTTTGGAATGCAGAAAAGTGGGAGCCGATGCCAGTCAAACTCAATCCCTTCTCCCCTCCGTCTTTTGCTAGACGGCGCTAAACAAGAGCCACCCTTCCTCACTCGCTCAGGCAGTCACTTCAGGAGAAGCAATGTGATTTACCAGCTAAGTAATTCCTATTTTCTGTCTCAAGGGGTGGGAGGTAGATGAGTGCATCTGTGCATTTTCAGAGTGATTTTTGGTAAGCAATCTATTTTAAAAATCTGTCCCATTTTAGGGATAGAATAATAACTTTCAGAGAGTCTTACTTTGAATGTTATTATGTTAAATTCAAATATAAACTTTTCAAAATACAAAAACCAGGTAAATATTACAGCTAATGTAGATATAGAAGTCTGTGAACACACATTACTATCTTGAACTACTTTATTAAGCAGATCAATTTAACTTATCACAATGGCAACAGCTAAAATTTAGAAAAGAAAAAAAGTTTTTATTTCCCTAAAACCCTTCTAGTCAGGTCTTAAGCTAGATCTTTATTTTTAGGAATAATCAAAACTTAATTTTATAAACTGAGTACCTGTACTAAATTAATTTCCTAGTAGATGCAATGAAATTATAGATATCACTGTTCTCAGTCATCATTTTAGTTTGTTTTAAAATCAGACATATTTCTAGGGTTTTTTCTATATTCCAAAAAAGGAAGGCAGGTCAGCTATGTAACATTCATTATTAGTATGATAACCTGGCACATTTTGCAGCTGCTCAGTTGCTGAGGTTAATGTGTCGGGATTGATAAATTAACAAATTCGCAGTTTGAACCACAGTGGACTCCACCTGCCACCTTAGGGCAGTAGCACGGAACAAACATGAGAAGAACACAGTATCAATCTATTATCTACCATTTAACAAACAGCTGATGGAAACACACATACTCTATCATGTTTATATTTATGTACATATATCTCACATATTAGATACACATATATACACAGATATACATATGTATGTGTATACACATGTATACACATATATATGTATGTATGAATGTATGACTATTCTTTGGCACCTTTTTTTCTACCTCTTTTTCTCCCTAAATCTCAATGAGTTAAATCAAATTTCTCTTTTGATTCTAATTTTTTTTTTTTTTTGGAGACAGGGTCTCACTCTGTCTCCCCAGCTAGTGTGTGATGGCATCACCACAGCTCACTGCAACCTCAAACTCCTGGACTCAGGTGATCCTCCTGCCTCAGCCTCTGGAATAGCTGGGACTACAGGTACCTGCCACCATGCCCAGCTAATTTTTCTAATTTTTGTAGAGATGGGGTCTCACTCTTGCCCAGGCTGGTCTTGAACTTCTGACCTCAAGTAATCAATCCTCTTGCCTCAGCCTCCCAAAGTGCCAGAATCACAGGCGTGAGTCACCACGCTTAGCATTGATTCTATCATAATTTGTTTTTCGTTATCTAATCTCATATTCCTTCAGGAATCATACCACTCTAACATTGTATTTTCCTCTGCCTTTACTTTCAGTTTCCTGTTTCTATTTCAGATGAACTATTCTTTTAATCCCTACTGATACTCAAACAAGCATCACAGGGAAAGAAAGGTATAAACAAAACTTAACGCAGAAACATTCAAACTGAGAGTCTGTCTATGAAGACACAGTCCACAGACTCCCCCCTAACCTGTATGAAACAAAACATCAACAACTCCTACAACTTCTTCTTACCAAAGGCAATACAAAGCTGTATCATTACTGTTAACTGCCATTTATAATTGACCTTAAAATAGTGCAAAGCACACTGAAATTATTTTCGTTATTCCTCAGAACAATTCTAAGAAATAGTTTGTGATCCATAATTCTATCCAAGAGTTAGAACTAAGTGTAGTGAGTCTAAGTTACAGGGAGAGAGATTTCAGCTCAATAAAAGGAAGTCAGAGTTGTTGAAATATGCAAGTAGCCTTCTGAAGGGGCGGTCTGCAGACTATGAGGCCCTTAACTCTTCCTACACAGGCAGACTGCCCATTTGATGAATATGCTATAATGCGGCAGTTCTCAAACTGTGCTGCTGAGTAACACTGCTGTTCTGATGATAAAACAGATTAACGGCTATCTTTTCCCAAATGACAGAAGGAAGTTCATGTACATAATTTTCTCAACTATGAGTTTTTCTTCTTAAATGTTTTTTTAAAACGTTAGACTGTGCTACTATTAATATTAATTAACCTTACAGAAGCATAAAGTGGTGCCAAATTCAGGTCAAAATGACATTTTCAGATACTTGAAGGTTAATTATAACAATATTTTATTGTGTCCTGCAAAAAGCACTTTTACTACCTGGAGTTCTAATACTGAACAAATAAGAGAACCACTGTTGAGGAAACCATTTTTCTTAAATGCAAACATGATGTCATTCCATTATTCAACGCTCTTCAAAGAAGACGATATACCATACTTTATTAATTTCTATACGAAATCATTTTTGCAAGTATATATTAATATTGTTGATTCTCTGTTTCATGCCTTCCAGCCTTGGTGTTCCTGCTTCTGTCCCTTTCCTGCCTGGTCTGCCTAGTCTTATCCTTCAAAATCCAGATTTAAAATTATTTTCTTATTGTGGCTTATCTTATTTCCTGCCCAGAGTTGACCATATTCTCCTCTTCACCCTTTGTTATGCTCTGCTCTGTTTTCTTTTCACAGCCCTTAACATCTTACTTTACTCAATATTATTTATTGATGCTTAATGTCCCTTTTTCCCATAAGAATGTGAGGTGCATAGTGGGGGTGGGGTGGCATCAGAGACTTTTATCTTATTTCCCATTTATCCCTAGAGCTTAGGAGGATGTCTGACGTTAGCAGGTACTTAATAAATGATAAAAGGATGGATGGATGGATGAAAGAACACATTTCATTCATCAAATCCTGTGTAAGTATTTTAGATCAGGAGTACTTTAGCATAACTTGAGGACAAGGACCATAGCATATTCGTTTTCTGATGCCAGAGCCTAGCACTGTGTATGTCACGCGGTGAAACAAAAATATTAAGGAATTCATCTCTAGCTTTTATGGTTTCAAGTAACTAATTGAAGCTAACAGAATTAAATATCAAGGGAAGACAGTCATTTCATCATTGATACAGTCAGAACTTACTTTTAAAAGGTGGAATCCTGATCAGTACAAGTTGCTTCTCAGAGTAATTTTCACTTGATCTTCATTGTCTGTGAACCCCCAGCTATGCGTGGTAGTCCCATGGCCAGTGAAATACAGCTTTTGAGGTAGAGACTGAAGAGACTGATAACATTTTAATCTTCTCTTGCAGCACTAGGGAGTTCTTCAAAAAGAGGCAGAAGCATCAGTAAATGCTTCACCATTTAGCCACTGGCTCAAGGCAGAAAGTAGCGGAAATCAACGTCCATGCAGAAAATCCCTCACTGGCTAGGCGCAGCCTCACAGAGTTTGATGGAGCTTTGAATCGATGTATCAGATCACTCAATTAAAACACTTAAGTCAGTACCAAACATGTTTATTTTGGATAGGTGAGGCCACTTAAACCATTTTATTTCTGCAAATAATCACTGTGTTATAATTACTTGGTTTCACATTTCTCCCCTGTTGGGTAGGGTTGTTTTGACTAATCCATCTTACATAGTCCTGACCCAGCATTGCACTTAATAAATGTTTGCATTAGGTTGAACTATATAAAAATAACATTTCTTTTAGTCAAATGATAGTCAAATATCAGCAATGATCAAATGAATAATAAGAAAGATTCAAACACCCAATGAATGGTTGAACTAGATGATTTTAAAGGGCTCTTCCAGTCCTGGGATTCTATGACCTTATAATTCAAACATAAATAACATCATCAATCAATTTCAATACTTGGTTACCAACTTATCAAACTATGGTCCTCATATTTTACATTAACATAGCACACCGTTCTTGTCCTTCTTGGAACTTACCATAATTATGTTGTTCATATCTTGTGTGTCTATCTGTTCCTTACCCTGATGGATATAAGCTTGATGGCAGCAGAGACTGTATCTGCCTTGTTTGCTGCTAGATCTGCAATACTGAGTATAGTTTTTGTCACACTGTATACGCTTAATAAATATCTGTTGAATAAATAAATGGTTTGAAATCAGGGATAAGAGAACTCCTAAAGGCTATATCTATGTGAGATTCAAAACTCAGTATCAATAAATATTGTTGTTGTTGTTTTTTTTTTTCTTAAAAGGCTAGGAGATTCTTTTCTAGTAATGAATAGTACATTTTGTGAATTTTTAAGAATGAAGATAGCATATTTCCCCCCATGCCTTATAAAAGTAACATTATGGAATTCTGACTGGTACAGTATAGAATTCAATGTGCTGGCCATTAAGAAACCCTGAAACCATAATTTTCTGAAAATCAAAGGGCACAAACAATGACAAGCTAGCTGTATATAGTTAAAAATTACTTGTACATCAGTTTTATTCCTTGTCAAACAAATTAACAAACCAACAAACAACCCTGTTAATACCTATCTCCTTCTCTTCCAAGCAGAGACACATGTCAAGAGCAATCGAACTGGGGTGACACCGGGCTGTGAGTGTGCTCCCTCTTTTGATCAGCAGATAATCATAAACTCAGCTGCTTCTAACCACAAACACAGTTTCTTTTCATGTTTCCCCATAAATAAGATTGGCATTCTGATACTGGAGACTTCCCACTGCATTCTTTCTAGAGTTCATATCGGAAAAGGAAACTATTGTTTATAATTGGAATGACAAACACCAAAGTCACCCACTTATTCAGAAATGCCATTAAAATTTTAATTTTTAATTAATTTCATTTGTATACGACGGCACCGCAGCACAACACAGACACACAGACACACACTTTGCTCTGATAAACAGGCATTACAAAGACCAGAAGACCTGTTAAGTCACATGGTTAGCAAAGTATTTACCAGTATTTAGAAAGGACACATGCCAAACAAGTGACAATTGTAATAGCCACAAAATGTTTTAAAAACTTCTGGCTAAGCATTTAAGCTTTACCTTACCATTCCAGTTAAGATGATTTAGTAAACTGCATTTCTCTACCTAGACTGGCACTGGGCTTAAAAATTTAAGTTCTTAAGCAAGGAAGGAAGTATTATAGCAAGTAGGAAAAATCGAAATACACATAGCACCCTTATAGGGTTACATGAGTAAATATTTACAAAGTGTTTAGAATAGTACCTGGCACGAACCACTCTGTAAGCATTTGTTGAGTAGAATAAAATGAAAATAGTATCCTGGGGGAGAGGAGTTGTTATTAAGTGCCAAGCACGTTCTTTGCATATAAATTCTCTAAATGAAGATGAAAGGTGGAGGGGAAAAAAAAAAGAAAATTGAGAACAATTTTTATGATTCATCCCTGATTTGACATAGTATTCTTTCCCTCAAAAACCTTACCTTTTTGCTATAAATATCTTTACAGATTTCTTCATTTACCAGGACCCACAAGCTATTATCACTTCAGATTCTCCAAAGTCTTTTTCTTTTCCTTCCATTTACAGAAAAGTTTAATTCTGGGAACACTTTTCGTGTGTTCATTGCATGGTCTAGAGTACAGCCAACTGCAACTACAACCATGTGAGAAAGTCTTTAACTCTGTCAAAAAGTATTCCTCTTTACCAAGAGTGCTGTTCAGTCTTTTGTTCCATCCACAAAGAATATGTATTAGAAATAAGGTACTACATAGACTACATTGTAGTCACGGATACCTTGATAAGAAAATGTTGACATCGTAAATCACCTGAGATACAAATGGAATTCTGATTTCTCAGTTAGGTGTATAGCACAGAAGCTTGCAGAATCTTGGATATATATTCCAAGAAGCAACATTAAGACAATATATCATTTATGTTCCTCATATTATGGTCTACTATTAGCCCAATCTTCTGCACTTATCCAATCAAACAATTTGAGAAAAGATTTGTGTAGGGATTCCTAGTCATCTGATAGCAATGACATAATAAAGCAAAAGTGTAATAAACTAGTGCTTAACTTCAGCACTCGACAATATTTACCCTTCGTCTTACTAATGGCTCTGATTCCTCAAGGCAATTTGGTCAATAATATAGTCAATCAGGATTTATTTAATGTATAATAAATGCTGACCTAAATATTGCTAAATCTAAATATAGATTTTCCTATTTTTTTTGATAGTGAGAAGCACATCCAAAGTACTTGAGAAAAAGAATGTTATATTTCATCAGTCAAATTAATTTTTTGGTGTGTACTTAATTTCTGACATTTTTACTGTAACTTTTTTTAATGAAAACACTTGTCCTCACCAAAAATGTGGCACCTTGACTGTTTGTCAGAATCTGTTAAACTACGTATAATAGTACTTAAAAGGCTGAAATAGCAATACCATACTTAACATTGAATATAAAAAGTATTTCTACATTGAGTGTTCAGAACTCAAGATATCGTTCCTGGCCGGGCGCGGTGGCTCACGCCTGTAATCCTAGCACTCTGGGAGGCCGAGGCGGGCGGATTGTTTGAGCTCAGGAGTTCGAAACCAGCCTGAGCAAGAGTGAGACCCCGTCTCTACCAAAAATACAAAGAAATTAACTGGACAGCTAAAAATATATATATAGAAAAAAATTAGCCGGGCATGGTGGCACATGCCTGTAGTCCCAGCTACTCGGGAGGCTGAGACAGTAGGATTGCTCGAGCCCAGGAGTTTGAGGTTGCTGTGAGCTAGGCTGACGCCACGGCACTCGCCCCAGGCGAG
>RJWJ010018025.1:0-32183 GCA_004363605.1 Indri indri
GGGAGAGAAAAAAAGAGAAAGATTGCAGTTGGAGATTGATATGGGGATTTATTATTTATCGAAGGCTTTGTACTCATCATAATCATTCCATGCTCTAATTTATCTATTATCTGGGCTGGGGTTCCCAACCACATCCTAAGAAAATGGCTAAAAACATTATATTTCCTCTTCCCCATCATAGCGTTCTCTCTCTCTCTCTCTCTCTCTCTCTCTCTCTCTCTCTCTCTCTCTCTCTCTCTCTCTCTCTGCACCAGTGAGGTTCAGGTTTATTGCATTTCCAGACAACCAGCTCTGGCCATGGCACTGGGCCTCTGACTCTGTCCTCTCTTCCCTCACCTTCTCAGTAGTGGCCCTCCCCTCCCCTTCGCCTCCAGTGTTTTGGTCCCCTCTGGACGAGTTGACAGTCCCAAGAACAATAACAGGACAACTTTGGTTTCCCACAGCCACTTATTGTCCATGTTTCTCTCCCTCAGCTGGGCTTCCGAGGCGCAGGTCTAGAGGAAACCACTGTTGCATGGACCCTCAATGCTGTGCTTCAATTTTTCATTAGACTTAGGCCTGCTCTGGCAGGGAGGAAACTGCTCTCTGGAAGTAAACTTGTGACCTGTGCAAAATGAATTCACTCTTCCATGGCACCAGAGGACCATTTAGTAAATTACTTTCATTGCACAGAATACTACCCTGGTGTCCTGGAAGATGGAATTGGTGTCACACGGGTGAGCTGTTTCCTCCCTGAGAGAAAGTGTACTTACACAAAGGGCTCTGGCATGCCAGTGGAGCCAGAGTCTGGTGGGTAGACTGAGGGGCGTGGCTGAGGGTCTGGGACAGGGCAAACCTGCCCGAGGTAGGCTGCTCATATTTGGATCGTGTTTGGTCCCCGATGGTTCTGGAAGAAGATCAGGAGACTTTTCTGGGGATCTAAAACTGCATTCTTCACCACAATTTGTTGCAGTAACATGGATTAATGATAATAACAACTACAACTATGTTATTTAGCACAATGGCAGATACTTTGCACATACAATGTCACCTAATTTAGCAACAACAGTATGAAATAGGCTTTTTAAAATATTGTCAATTTTCTCAATAAAGAAATAAGACTTTAGAAGGTTAAGCCCCATACCTAAGGTCATGCACATAGACCACTGTTTTAGATTGAATATTTGTGTACCCCTGAAGTGATGCTATTAGGAGGTGGGGTCTTTGAGAGGTAATTAGGCCATGAAGGTGGATCCCTCCTGAACAGGATTAGTGGCCTTATGAGAAAGGACATGAGAGCTTGCTCTTTCTCTCCCTACTCTCCACCACATGAGGACACAACAAGAGGATGGCCATCTTTAAACAAGAAGTGGGCCCTCGCTAGACACCAGATCTGCCAGAGCCTTGATCTTGGACGTGCAGCTTCTGGATCTGTGGGAAATAAACACCCAGTCTATGGTATTCTGTAATAGCAGCCTGAATTGACTAAGACAAACTATGAAGCTCTTGTCATAATCCAAGCAAGAGATGATGGTGGATGAGACCAGGGTGGTCGCATTGGATGTGAGGAGAAATGTCTGAAGGCAAAGGCTTCAGGATTTGCTGATGAATTGGATATGGCATAAGAGGGAAGGAGAGGAGCCAAGGTGGCCTGGGAAACAGCAGGATGCCATTTTCATATACTGAGATAGGGAAGACTGCAGAGGAGCAGGTTTTTGTGGGGAGGGCATGGGTTTGGCAGATCGGAAACTTCGTTCTGGAAAAATTAAGTTGGAGATGCCTATTAGACACCCACGTGGTGAGACTGAGTAGGTAGGTGTATGTATGAGTCTGGAGTTCAGGGCAGAGGTCCAGGCTGGAGATGACAGATTTGAGATCTCCATTGTATTTTAAACCATGAACCAGATGAGATCACAAGGGAGTGAGTGGAAACAGAGAAGAGAAGAGGTCCAAGGGAAGAGCTCCAAATTAGGACCTGCGATAGACATGAGCACAGGACACAGCAAGGAGCAGCCAGGAGGAGAAGAACCAAGGGAGGGTGGTGACCTGGAAACCAAGTGCAAAGGTGTGTCAGAGAGGAGGAGTGTGATCTTCTGTGTAAAATGCTGCCGACAGGTCCAGTCAGATGAGGACAGAGAACTGACCATGGGATTTATTCATTCAACAACCACCAATGAATAAATCCAAAAGACAAGAACTGTTTTGGTTAAGTAGTGGGGCTGAAAGCCAGATTGGAGTAGGCTCAAGAGATGTGGGAATGAGAGGACTTGGGAACAGGGTGTATAAAAACTCCTTCAAGAAGTTTTGCTGTGGAATGGAGTATTGGGATAGTAGCTGCAATGGGGATTGGAGTTAAAAGATGATTGGTATTAGGACAAGTTTATAGGCTGTTTTGAATGACCTAGTAAAGAAAGAAAAGAACTGACACAGAAAAGATGGGATAAATGCTGATCAATATCCTTGAGTAGGCAGGAAAGGAGGAGATAATTGTGAGCATCAGAGGAGAAGCTGGTCTTTGAAGTCTGGATGGTTTATCATCCACTGCAGCAGAAGGAAGGCAGAAAATGGGATCAGGTGTGGGTATGGGAAGGTACAGTGCTAGGAGCATGTGGAAATTCTGCTGTGATTTATCATACTCCTTCAGGAAAATTGGAAGCCAGCTCATCAATTGAGAAGGAGTTTGGGGAGGAAGCGTTGGATGTTGTCAGAGAGAAGAGAGGGAAAACTTGCAGGAGAGTCGGGGAGCAAGTGGACCCAGGAAAAACAGTTGGGGTGGTAGCAACATCTGGAGTGTGCAAGTGTGGCTCAAGGAGACTGCTGGATTTAACTATGGCTGTGGTTTTTCCAGGTGAATAAGAAGAAGAGAGAAAAGGAAAGGGAAGTGATTGCAATGGTGCACTGTAGGTTCTAAGCTGTGTAAGGAGGGAAGTAAGAATATGAGCAATAAAAATGGTAGGATCGATAGATTTTTATCCTGATGGGGTCCAAGACTTGTTGTCGTTGGGGTACTAGAGGAAGAGATGAAGAGAGAGTAACTGGTGGGTCAACAGCAGGAGACTTGAACTGAGGTGGTGGAGAGCACGTGGTTGTTGACGCTGCTGAGGTTTAGAGAATGGCCGTGTGCAGGGGCAGCTGGGCTGGGTGAGCGGTGCGGGAAGGGAAAAGATCACTGGAAAAGGGGGCAGGTCTAGGAATTGAGAAGCCCGAATATCGAAAGGTTCATCTATGTGGACCTTTAAATCAACAAATATTAAGACAGGCATGTGCTTGTTCCTGAACTAGAAGGGGCTGGAGACGAGCACAAGGAGAGGTGGGCCGTGGATGGTGACGTCTGACAGCATGACATTCAGAGCTGGGGCTCTTAGGAAGAAGAGAGATGTCAGTGATGAGCAACCTCCAGGCTCATATGATACTGGTGGGAAATAAAAAAGCCCATAAATTGTGAGGGCTGAAGGGGAAGCAGTGTCCTCAGAAGACAGCCAGTTCTGGTTGAAGTAGGGAAGTGACAGGAGTGTTCAGAAAAGATGTTGCGATTCAGAACTTTGCTGATGCGCAGCGAGTTTTGAAGGACACAGCGGGAGAGTTTCAGCAGTTGGGGAGGGGTGTGCATGACACTGTTGATCTCCCTTCCATTCCTGTGAACGGAGAAGATGAACTAGGTGCCAGAGTTTGTATTTTGCCCCAGGACCATAAGCTGGGGTCGGGGGGCTTCTGCCTCACTCCATGGTGAGGATGGACTGCCATATGTGCTGTTCTGGACAGGGTAAATAATGTCGTCTGGAAACTGTCTCTCTTCATTTCTTGACTCTGCTTTCCTCTAAGTTGTCTTCATTTCCAGGCAGATTCTCTCCATGCCATGATAAATATTTAAGTTCCAGCCTTGCAACCATTCACATGACAACCCCTTAAGACTGAAACCTTTTCCCGATGATTCTCCGGCAAGATAACTTGGGCTTCTCTCTCTGGTATGGCTTGGTTCATGGACCCACTGCTGACTCAATCACTGTGGTCAAAAAGATGTGAGACTATAATTTTCCAGGTAGAATCTCATTCCTGGAGATAGTTTACATAAGTGAGTGTATGGGAGGGTGGGTCCCCAAAGGAAAAAATTTAAAGGTTTTGTACCACATTTATTTGGAGGAAATCTGGGTGAGGAGATCGAGAGCTGTGGGGACAATGTGTTCTGCCTTCCTCTGTTATCCTGAGTAATTCAGCATTAGCCCCATTCCTACATACATGTTTAGCCAAACCAAAGCCCAGCAGCAGTTAGACCCACCTGTCTTAGATGGCAATGTAGGTATCATCCTTTTTTTTTTTTTTTGGTGACAGAGTCTTGCTCTGTTGCCCCAGCTAGAGTGCATTGGTGTCATCATAGCTCACTGCAACCTCACACTCCTGGGCTCAGGCAATCCTCCTGCCTCAGCCCCCTGAGTAGGTGGGGACTACAGGTGCGCACCACCATGCCAGGCCAATTTTTTCTAATTTTAGTAGAGATGGGGTCTCACCCTTGCTCAGGCTGGTCTTGAACTCCTGACCTCCAGCAGTACTCCTGCCTTGGCTTCCCAGAGTGTTAGGATTACTGTCATGAGCCACCGTGCCCAGCATGCATTGTTATTTACCTTTTCCCTACATCAGCCAGGATAGTCTAGGTTTTGCTACAGTAATGAGTAACCACCAATATCTTAACGGCTTAAGTTTATTTACCACTCACACAAAGTTCATTGTGGGTCCACAGCCATCTATCACGTGGTAGCTCAGGGATGCACAATGCTCTGGTCTTATAGTTAGTTCTACCATCTCAACATGAGGCTTCTCGGCTTCTCCCAGGAGCACTGCACCAGGATGGAAGGAGACAAGAAATTGTGGACGGGCTTTTCACTGCCTCTGCTGGGAAGTGACATGCTTCACTTCTCCTTACATCTCATTGGGCAGAAGTTGTCATGTGTGTGACAGGAGGGTGCCAGGGACACTTCTCTGTTCCCAGGTTCCTGTTCACACCTTTGTCATAGCACCTGCATTATGGCATAGGAACTGTTTAAGTGTCTGTCCTCCGAAAAACTGTTTCTAATTCATCTTTGTATCTTGGGTGTCTAGCACAAGTGCCAGACACATGATAGTGTTAAAAAGTATATGAACTGAACTGTCCAACCAACTCATTTGGTATATGAGCCAAATGAGAGCCCCAAAGATGAATGAGCTCAGAGAAGGGAAGTCATTGACCCAAGGTAACACAGTTGGGAAAAATGCAAGAGCCCAGGAAAGCTGATGCTTAGTCCACTTCAAGCCAGTGTCACCATATACTGCGTGCAGGTTGTGCATTATAAGGGGGCACCTGGTTGAGCCCATATCCAGCTATGGTATCCTTACTATGGCCTGTGTGTGCTCAGAGGAAGTAAAGGCTTTTTCTTCCTATAAAACACTGTGTGCTGGTCAAGCCATGTACCTGAGAGGCTGCATCTGCCAGGCAGAAGTGTCTTTTCCTGATTTGCAGTAAGGCCTGGTGAAGGCTATTAATGGTCCCTCCTTTAGTCAAGGGAGATATCAACACCTGGTACTCTTTAATTGCTCAGGGCCAGGGGACTTACCACTATGTCCCTAGAAGAGGATAATCACCCTTTGGACTTCCATGAATGGATCACAGATGAACACTCCAATTCTTCATCCTGCTAGGAAACTAGGAATAGATGGGAAGAATACCCCTTCACCTCCACTACCTTCCAGGTACCTTTTAAAACTGGAATAGAGAAGTGAGTTTCCCGGCAGAATAGCCCTGAAGGGACCTCTGCCCATCCTCCAGACCCACGTACCACTTTGAACCACAGAATGGACAGGTGGCCCCAGACTTTCCCACATTTCCCCTTGGGAGACTTCCTTGACCAACCCTGTGTAGGTCATGAATATTTTTGTTTTAATTCTTAATTCCCATCAGATAATCCATCACCGCATGTTCCTTTTTCCTGACACTGCCCTGCACATCCTGAAATCTGACCCTTCTTCCTTCCGTTCCTTTTCATCTGTCCAAATCCTTCCAATATGCCCTTCAGGGCTCATGTTCTGTCATCAGCAGACATAATTCTCATCTCCTTCCCTGAATGTTCCCTTTACCTTCTCACTCTAACTGGAGCCTGGCTCTCCCTGGGGACACTGCTTCCCTGCAGCTCTCTAGACACCTTTGATTTTATACCTCATGGACCTTAAAGCCAGGAAAAAGGGTATCTTCTTTACTGTTCTTTGCTGCTTCTAATTAATCATTTCCCTTGCTTCCAACTTCAAAGACTGCAGCCCTTTGAAGCGCATCATCAGATGTTGCCTCCTGCCACCCCACCTTGGTGTCATTTGCTGACCTTAGTCCTCAGTGCCTCCAGCACTCGCTTTGTTGCC
Organism: Indri indri; assembly: GCA_004363605.1. Lineage (NCBI taxonomy): Eukaryota > Metazoa > Chordata > Mammalia > Primates > Indriidae > Indri > Indri indri. Next base: position 6,361 of record RJWJ010018025.1, read on the forward strand.
TTTATCTCTCCTGCCGATGGTAATGAGAGTTAGCATTTACCAAGCGCTTTCTCTGCTCCTGGAACTCTTCTAAGCACTCTAAGAGCATTATTTTATTTAATTCCTACAATACTATGAGATAGGTGCTATTATCATCCTCATTTTATAGACGAGCAAACTGAGCTGCAGGGAGATAATAATCTTTGCCTAACATTACACATAATTAGTGACAGAGTCAGGGTTGGAAAAATAGTCTGGCCCTGGATCATGTGCACTTAACCACTATGTTAAGTGGTTTCCTTGTCAGTGTTCCTGGCAACTTTAACATCTATGCAGATGACCCATGCGAACTGCTGGCTGCTCTGTTCCTCAATCTCCTTGGGTTCTGCCCTATTACAGCGCCAGTCTTGTGGTCATACCTGTGACCTTTTCATCAGTTACAACAGCATCCTCTCGAAATACTGATTTCAAGTTTTCTACTCTCTGGTGTCAACTCCTGTCTTCACAACTCTCCTATTGTGTACTCCCATTTCAGAAATTCCCCAGCCTCATGGAAACTTCAAATCCAGCAATTCCACGGACTCTGCCACTATTTCGCTTGTATCAACGCCCCCTGAAATCCTTCCTTTTACTATATGATGGCAACACGATAGGCAGAGTATTTCCTGATCCAGTTTTCTAGGTGTCTAGCTTGGGCTTCCCTATATGGCAGCTGGATCTCTGGAGTAGGCATTCTAATTAGCAAAGGCTGAAGCTGCAGATTTCTTAAGGCCCTGATCCAGAAGTTACACAATGTCACTTCTGCTGGATTCTGTTCATCAAAACGAGACATATGGTGAGTCCAGTCCGAAGAGAGGGGGAATACACTCCACCTCAAGATCACGCTGCAAAAGAGTGTGAGGAACGGAGGGTACTGTTGCAGCCATCTTTGGAAACACAATTTAATGGTGACACAGCGCCGTCCCTTCTCCTTTGCAAGCGCCGTACCTCCCTGTCCTCTACCCTTTCCTCCTTACCCGGCACTATTCCTGACCTGGTCGCACCCACTGTCAATTGACTCCTTGCCTGCAATTGAGTAACTGACTGTTTCTGGAGAGAAATCTCACAACTTCTCCAACCATTCTCACTTTTATATTATTATCATGAATTTCAAATAATCTCCAGAGACTGCTAGACTGTTTTAGCAGAGTTTCCTGGATGTTCACTCTCCTACTCTCCAGCAGGACCATTTCACACCTCTTCTCCCTTCTTAAATCCTCAACAGCACTCTACTCCTCCAGTTAACTAGGAAACTAGCTCACCCCTCCAGTTAACCCTACACCAGGGTTAACTTCACCTCACAATTTATAGAGAAAATAGATGCAATCAGATGAGAAGTACCTCATTTTCCCACGATCCCACTATCCACTTACACAAATCTGTACTCACACATTTTGCCTTCCACTTTGTTGAATGAAGTGGAAAAAGAATTCCTGATCGCATCCAAGGCAAACCCTTCCAAGTGTATATGGTCTCCATCTTTTCTCATCTTATCAAATGCTTCATTCCTGCCAATATCCCTCCTTTTCTTAACACCATCAATTTGCCTCTATGTAATGGACCATTCTCATACAAATAGGCTTTAACATCAGCACCTTAAACAAAGCAAAACAAGACACAACAAAACCCTTTTTCACTCCATGTTCCCCTTTAGCTACAAAGACATTTCTCTGCTTCTCTTCACACACTTCAAGAAAATTATCTAGTACTTCCTAATTCTAATTCCTCCCCTCCTGTTCCCTTTTTAAAGCATTCCAGTTGAGCTTCTGTCCCCATTGCTCCATGAAAGTGCTCTGATCTTACAAAGCACTACTGGACACGGTTAACCACCCCCTCCTTCTTAAACTATGATTTTCTCTTGTTTTTGGTGGCACAACAACTTGCCTGGTTGACTTCCTGCCTCACCAGACACGCTTTCATAGTCTGCTGATTTCCCCTCCTCTACTGGACCGCTAACTGTTGGAGTCTCCCTTGTTGCTCTCTAGGGATATCTTCTTGTTTCTATTTGCACTCTCTTCTTGGTGATCACACCTAATCCCACGGCCCTGAACGCAATCCATCCTCCGATGGCTCCTAAGTTGTATCTCTAGCTAGAGCACTTATTCTAAATCCCAGCCTGCTTCCCACTTCATGTCTCCACTTGCATGTCTAACCAGCGTTTCAAATTTAACGTGGCTGAAACAGAATAATGGATTTTAACCCCTACTCTTTTTTTTTTTTTTTTTTTTTGAGACAGAGTCTCACTCTTGCCTGGGACGAGTGCCATGGTGTCAGCCTAGCTCACAGCAACCTCAAACTCCTGGGCTCAAGCAATCCTACTGTCTCAGCCTCCCGAGTAGCTGGGACTACAGGCATGCGCCACCATGCCCGGCTAATTTTTTTTTCTATATATTTTTTAGCTGTCCAATTAATTTCTTTCTATTTTTGGTAGAGACAGGGTCTCGCTCTTGCTCAGGCTGGTCTCGAACTCCTGAGCTCAGAACGATCCGCCCGCCTCGGCCTCCCAGAGTGCTAGGATTACAGGCGTGAGCCACCGCGCCCAGCCTTAACCCCTACTCTTGCACTAAGCTGCTGCTCCTCACATTCCCACTTGAGCAAAAGGCCCCACCATTCGTTTAGTATATTAAGACAAAAATTTAGCAGTCACAGTAGATTCCTTGCTTTTTTTCCCTGTATCTATCTATCCATCCATCCATCCATCCATCCATCCATCTAACTATCCTCAAGTCCTTTCATTCTACCTCCAAATAGATCCTAAATTTGACTGTTTTACCATCTCCACTGCTGTCACCCTAGTCCAAACCACCACAACACCTAGCTGCCCCCTACTTTCACTTTCACTGGTTACAACTTACTCTATTACTAATTGGGAAAGACATTGCAGCATGGTTAAAATCACAGCCTAAGGCATCAGACTGCCTGATTCAAATAACAAACTTATTGAAGTGAGAGTCAGCTTACTGAAGTGCATATCACATCATATTACTCTCTTACTTCAGACCCTTTAATGACTTTGCATTGCAATTGAACAAAATTGAATTATTAATCATGGCTTAAAAGGCCCAATAAAATTGGGCTCCTCGCCAAACTTCTGAACCCAACTCCTGCTACCTCCCCTTTACCCACTCCCTTCCAACCAGCTGCGTTTCTTTTGAGCCTGTGAACCTGCCAAGCTCTTTCCAGTCTCAGGCCTTTGGAGTGATACTTTCCCAAATCTTTGCATGGCTGCTTTCTCTTCGTTCACACCTCAGTTCAAATGTCACCTCCTCCCAGAGACCTTTTTTGGTTACCCTAAAGTAGATTCCAAATGCCCCCTTGTAGACACACTCTATATCACTTACCTGATTTTCTTCATAGCAATTACTATCTGAAATTAGCTTACTCACCCAATCATTTCCATGTTTACTGTCAGTCTTGCTGACCAGAATGTTAGCTTTCTGAAGGCAAGGACTTTATTTTGTTAATTCCTGCAACCTAGAAAAGCCTGGGTGCACAGTAGGTACTCTGTAAATATTTATTGACTGACTGCACTAGTACTTTTTGGTTTATTGAAGAATATAAATAATTTGAGCACATGAGAAAAATTTCACATAGTATCAAGGCATAAAATAAAAAGTAAAATTATCCTTTTTGCCTGCTTTCAACCCCTTCTTCACCAGGTCCTACAGCCAAGAAGTAAGTTGGCTGTGGGAGTAACAGAATTTAGCACATTCCCTTCATTCCTTTCTCCTCTGCTGCCATCTTAAAAAGTTATGTTACTGTTTAAAATGTATCCTTTGGGTTACTTTTCTAGCCATAAACAGCATGCTTCAACCACTATTCCTTGGATACCCCTTATGTAAGAAGAGAAAGTGTGCATCCCTGCACTTCCCTGCCCTCAGCCCTGGCCCCTCCCCTCAGCTTTGATCATTGCTTTCACATGATCAAACTTTATTACATTTATATTCTGATCTCCAACTATAATTAAGTCTTCTGTGCTTTGACGATAGGTTGGTTTCTTAAAATCAAATACCATTAAATGGCAATGTGAAATTATGATTATGTAAATATTATTCAGTGGGGAACCAAGCAGTTTGATTAGACTTGTGGAGAAGGAAAAATAATACTAAATCACTAAACCCGTGGCACTCAAAGGCAAAAACTCCAATCTTCAAGGTCAAATGAATTCACTGTTTTTAACTTCATATTCCTTCATGTGCTCAAAATCATACTGCATTTTAATTTGCTTTGATTTGACATGTGACGTTTATTGACAGCTTTGTTTTGCCTTTTCTAAAATCTCTAATTGCCTCTTTTCTTGTTGACACAGAAAATACAATAATAAAAACAAGCTTTTTTTAGAAAGTTACTGAGAGCCAGACACTAAATATTTTACATACGTTACCTTATTTAATACCCACAACGACCCTATGAAGTAGGGTTTATTTTTATACCCACTTTTCAAATAAGAAAACTGAACCTCAGCAGATATGAGTAACTGCCCAAGGTCACATACATATGTTGTGATTTGAACCAGGCAGTCTGATTCTGGAGATGGAGACTTTAACTTCACTGGGATGTCTTTACCCAATTAATAACCTTATCAAGCTTCTTAATTACACTGTTATTGAAGTGAATCTTTTTTTTAATTCAAGACCTTTGTGGGTGAGATTTCTGGATTCCTGTTTGAATTTGTACTTCCGGTGTTGGTATGGCTATTGTCTTGAGATTTTATTTTATTGCACTTCTGGTTTGGTCCATCTCTTTCTCTTTCTTCTATTTTACACAATTTTTTGCTGGCATATAATGACATAAATTTTTCAGAAAGAGTAACTGGGAGGTAACATTTCTGAGTCCTTGCATGATTAAAAAGCCATTATATTGCTCTCATACTTGATTGATAGTTTGTCTAGCTATAGAACTTAGGCTGAAATGATCTTCTATCAGAACTTTGCTGGCACTGCTCCTCGATCTTCTAGCATCCAGTATGACTGATGAGAAATGTGATGCCAGTTCTTTGGTATATATACCTCTAGAAGTTTTACATTCATTCCTCTCTTTATTTTTGATATTTCGAAAATCTCATGAGAATATATTTTGATGCAGGCCTTCGTGCTCAGTAATTGGAGCATCCAAGTCTTGTGCTTGCTTCTGCTCTAGGAGATTTTCTTCTGCGATTTATTTCACTATTTCTGTTCTTCCTATTCTTTTTTTCTCTTCTGTTGGAACTCTTGTTGGATTGGTATTAGAAATCCTGGATTGAAATTAGAGCTACCATATCACTTAAGTTTTTGTCTTCTTTTCCCCTTTTTTTAATTTGTTCTTCCTTCCTTTTTTTTTCTTTCTTCCTAATCTATAATCTTTCTTTGACTTTGTCTTTTAGCTCTTACATTGGTTTTTATTTTGATAATTATTTTTTAATTTCAAAAACATTGTGTTTGTTCTCTGTACCATGTGTAAGTGTCCTGTTCCATTTTGATGAATGCAGTCTCTTTTTAATCCATACATGCATCCTTGGTAATCATTATTGTTTTTACCTTAGAGATTCTCTTTCAAGCTGTCAATTTTCCTCAAATGTTTATTGAACCTTGACTGTTTGTTCCTCTTTGTAATACAAGGATTAGATCAGTTACGATGGGCCACTAAGGTAGGTTTCTTCTGTAGCTGAGTTGATCTGTTTCCACAACAAATCTCACCATCCTTCCCTTCTTAAAAAATGCCAAAATAGGGTGGAATTTACTATGGAGCACCATCACCCACATGAAAAACTTCAACATTCCCAAAGTGCTGTGGTTTAAATGTTTTTGCCCCTTCCAAAATTCATGGGGAAATTTAATCCCCAATGCAACAGTATTGGGAGATGAGGCAAACCTTTAAGAGGTGGTTAGGTCATGAGGGCTCCTTCCTCATGAATGGGATTAGCTGTCTTTATAAAAGAGATTGATGGAGGGAGTTTGTCCCTTTTGCCCTTCTACCTTCTGCCATACGAGGACTCAGCATTTCTCTCCTCTGAAGCACACATTCAAGGCACCATTTTGGAAGTCGAAATTGAACCCTCACCAGACACCAAAACTACCAGCACTTTGATCTTGGACTTCCCAGCCTCCAGAACTGGGAGAAATAAGTATGTTCTATTAATATATAAATTACCCAGTCTCAGGTATTGTTATAGAAGCACGAACAGACTAAGACACAAGGCAAATATTAACTATCTTTATTGAGTATCTAGCTTTATGTAGAAGCCAACAATGTGGTTGACATGTTCTTTAATATACATGCAAATGGGAGATGTAGGAGGTTTGGTCTGGCTGTTTATATAGTCCTTTAATTAACCTCTTTGATCACAGTCTCACAATAAATTTTTGTTCCCTGACACTTTTAACATTGGGCTTGGAGATTCTCTGCATCTCCTCCAGGAAAAATTGTTCCAGCTTCTGCTTGAGCCCATTTTCTTTGCATTCTGAGGTTCAGTTTCCTATACACTGGCTTATTCCCCAATAGAATCACATCTACTTTTGGCTTATACAATTTCACCAAAGTCTCTGGGTTATATGTACTCCGTGGGCAGTTCACACTGCTTGCTCCCCATATATAACCCTATGTGTTTTTATATAAGTGAAATCAGAATAAAGTGAGTATCATGGGGCTTTAGGGAAAAAGGCATCATGAAAAGTCAACATGTGGCTTGAGAGATAGGTGTGAAGAAGGAGAGTCTGTCTTATAGGTGGTAGTTCTACCATGGGTTAGTGTTTAAATATCATTCAATATTCTTCCACTCAGAAAAAAGGTTAACGTTTCTGTATGCCTTCCAGTTTTTTGACAAGAAAGAAATCAGTACCATACAATATATTGTTTTTATTTGACTTAAAAATTTACAGTTCATGTCTTTAAATAGTTTTCAAAAATATGCTCCTTGATGGTTACATGGTATTTATCACATGGCTACACAATGGTTTATTTAACTATCCCCTACTTTTGATGTTTGGGGTATTCCTAAGGTTTTTCTATTGTGAATAATACTATGAGGAAATCCTCATTCATTAAGCTTTTTCTTATTCTAAGGAATAAGAGATTTCTTTGTTCCTTAGATGGGTTCTTAGAGTGGCAGATAATGGGCCAGAGTGTTTCAACACATTTCAAAGCTTTTGATACATATTTGCAAATTGTCTATCTGTTAAGATTGTATCAATGGATACACTTTTTGTTAGTGTATAAGAATCCCCTTTGATTGAACTAACATCTAAACTCGATATTATCTTTTTAAAAAGAGGCTGGGAAAAAAGATTTCTCAACAGCAGGATAAGAGGAAATATTTTTCAGTGTTTTTCCTCATACAATTCTTTTTGATTCTCAGTGAAATTAAAAATCTATTTTATTCCATTTACATTTCTTCTTTTGTGACTTTTTTTCTTTCTTTTACTAAGCTATTTGTAGGATTTTCATAGATTAATAATGTTGATCCTTCTTTTGTATATATAAATAGATATATGTGTACATGTATTAATTAATATAAAATCAAATGATTTTTTGAGACTCTGATTTTCATTTTGGTTTTGTGTAGAATTTTTTTTGAATAAAGAAGTTTAAAACTTTTTAAATGAATACTTTCTCTTATGGTTTTATTTGCTTTGCCATTTTTGACAGTTAAATCTTTAAAACATCTGAAATTTACCTTTGTGTACGATAAAGAGATTTAACAGTTTTACCAATGCCATTCACTGAATAATATTTTATTTATCCACCAAATTGAACTTTTGAAATATTCTTAGTTCTTACATGCATTATGATCTGCTTCAATAATATCAGTGTTTTCCTATTTATGCATCTGCTTATTTCCAAAGCAGTATTACACTATTCCAATTATTGCATTTTTATAATATATTCTTATGTGTGGTAGATTGCATTTTCCAAAAATTTAAAAGCAATTCTTGACTGCCTATTCTTTTGTATGAACTTCAGAATAGGGCTGGGTGTGGTGTCTCACTTTGGGAGGCTGAGGCAGGAGGATTGCTAGAGGCCAGGGAGTTCAAGACCAGTCTGGGCAATATATCAAGACCCTGTCTCTACAAAAAAAATTTAAAAATTAGCCGGGTATGGTGGTACACACCTGTAGTCCCAGCTACTCAAGAGGCTGAGGAGGGAGGATTGCTTAAGCCTAGGAATTCGAGGGTGCAGTGAGCTATGATCACGCTACTGCACTTCAGCCTTGGTGGCAGAGCGAGACCCTGTCTCTAAAGGGGGGGGGGAATAATTTAGCCATACGCATTCCTACCCCCATATTACCAATCTAGTGAATTAAGCCTGTAAATTAATTTGAAGAAAACTAAAATCTTTATACTACCCAGGCTTCTCTTTCCAACAGTCTATTTTTTCATTTATTCAGATAGCTAACTTTTTAAACATATTCAGTAAAATACCTGCAATATAACATCTTAAATAAACCCATAAAAATCACACAGAAATGTGGTTTAACCCAAGCAGTCCCAGACCAGAAATCAGAAAACCTGAATTCTTGCCCCAGTTTTGCCACCAAGTGGCTGTACGAACTTAGTAAACGTCTTTGGGTATCAATGTTTTCATCTGTAAAATGAGGAAGACTTGATTAAGAGTTCTCCAAGATGCCTTCCAGCAACAGCAGTCTGTGATTCTATGGATTGTGAAAGTTTATACAGCAGTGGTCTCCCAAAGGCGGAGTAATGTTACAATAGCCCATGCACCATTGCCACAGGTATTCACTGAACCTAGATTGGATATGTCCACCCATCACTCCTTAGATGAAATTCACTAAGGAACAGAATTGTGTTTACTATGGAAGTAATTCCATTTCATATATTTTCTAGCTTTCAGTGCTGTAATAAAAACAAGTTTAAAACCATCCCACAATGCCATTGTTGGTGTTCCAAAGCAGGGGTGGGATGTGAGCCCTCAATAGGAGGAGGTGGGCCTCATGTAGGAGGCATCAACCATGGACCCTGTTACCGGTTTCCAAAACTGCAAGGAAGTAAAACAAAAGAAACAGACTGGTGTGGAAGGTCTCTGCCAAACTCTTCTTAAGAGCAATAGAATTAGGAGGAAAATGAGGCTCCTAAGAGCATAACCAAGCATAATAACCTTTCAGCCCACAAAAAATGCAATCATCTTCATGTCACAATTAAAAAAGAAATCATGAAAGACAGTGGCTTTGCTTGATATCTTTAATTGGATTATAAAACTTAGATGTAAATTCTTTGGCAATGAAGTGGCCAAAACTTTATGGGGACAGAAAAACTCAGAGCAGAGCTTGAGGTCCACCTAAGACTTCATTCCCAGAACAATAGGTCATAATTTCTACATCATAAATGGATTTAATCTGCACAACTTTTCCTACTGCTTTTTGAAACATTTTAATTTCAAGAGCAATGGAAGCTTGAACTCACTTTGGTGGTGGCCATTAATAGCTCTCACTATGAATATTTTTGAAAGCTTTTTTAAAATTTTTTGCTCTTGTCATAAAAAATAAACTGGTGATACACAAACAAGTACTAAAAGAAGAGTTTAATATATTGGCAGATAAAAACACAGGGCACACTGATGGAATGTATTATGGACATAAACCATAAAAATGTTTTCAATTTCTTTTCGTGTTAGGATACAACATAAGAAACTAGTCAATTTCTGGAGTCACTTGAGGCAATTTACATATAGAATGTTTATTGCAGGATGGCAGATGTGACTTTGAATAAGTAGAGCCAGTTCTTGTGAATTTTGTCTCCGTTTCTGTCCAGGCGACCAGCATCTGGAGGATGTGGCCATGCCGCGTTAGGAAAAATGATTCAAGGAATTAAGAGACAGTATTACGTCTTTTCCACAAAGTTCATATGATTTTTAACTTAATATGCAGCTAACTGACATAATAATGTTAGAGGTTTCTGTGAACTCTTTCAAAATCAAGAGAAATATTTGGTTTTCTTCCAGCTTCAGAAACGTTTAATTTTATTTTTTTTTTTAAGATAGTATAACACAAATTCAGTGTGTGTGTCCTTGGAGAGCCTTTCTCATTTTATTGTGAAAGACAGCTTACTGCAAAGCCTCATTTACAGCCAGATTCCAGGGAAGCATTTAATTATCTACCAAGGGATCGAAGAGGGTTCATGCGGGTAAAGAGTGATGAAGATCCTATGCAAAGCAACAAGGATTGAAAGAGGATAATCAGCCGAATTATAATACCAAATGGATGATTTTCTTTGACTTCATTCTGGATGTAACAAAGAGGTGGTATGAACCAACCATGCTGTAAATGGAAAGATTGTTCCCACTAGGGGCCCTGGGACAGGGGAGGAGGGGCAGAGAGCACTGCACAGGTTGCAGCTCGTTAGAGTTCTCTTTCCAAATGCAATGGGGACAGTGGGTGAGGTCCACTTTCTCTTCCTGTTGCCTTTGGTGTTAGGCCTAGTGCTAATCACGCCCCCAAGCCTCTACTGGGCTGGCGTCCTGTCCAGCCACCCTCTGGAGGTCCCCAGTGTTTCTTAAGAGCAAATGTCCCCTCTTCTGGAGGCCTTCTGTGACCTCAGCTAAATTAGAATTCCCAGTTGTATATGCTCATGGCATTCTGTGGATTTCCTTTATAGCTCCCACCGCTGTCTGTAAATCTGCATTTATTTGTGTGCTTAACTGGTTTCTCTGGCTGGGCTATGCATCCTAGTCAGGGCTCACTGCCACCTGCCCAGCACCTGGAACAAGCTTGGCACAGAGAAGGTGCCCAGTAAATCCTTGGTGACAAATGAATGAACTCTGTGGTTTTCTGAGGAAGACTGGTCTCATTCCTCCAGCTTGCCCCGGCAGGATTCTCCAACAGCTTGATTTCCATCTGTCTCCTCTGACTTTCTCTTTCCCTTTCTTTGTCCTTCCTTCTTTCCCCTGTTAATTTGTAACAACTTTATTGGTTTCCTTGTTTTTTTCTCCCATGTTGCTCTAGAAGGAAACAGATGGGTAGAGGATTTCAGATGAATACTGAATATCACATCTCCATTGATGAGATCATTTCAGAATTTTCTAAAATTATTCTTCACGGTTACATGGCCAGGGAGAAAATATCCCTGGGTTTTTGAGAGTTGGGATGCTGCTGCCTGACTTAAATCATTAAAGAGACAAAGTCTCACCAGGATAAAGCTGCTGGGCAGTTTTCTCTAGCAGTAGAGCATATTCAATAAATAGTCCTCACCTGGAGGAACGAAGGGCAAGAGCTGCTTCTTTTGTGTGTATGTGCAATTACTTGTCACTGTATCTAAATGTCGTATCCCAGAGAGCTTGTCTTTCTTTAGACATTTACAATAGCATCTACTGTGGGACTGCCAACAGGAAACCATTTGGCCCTGGAAAAAGTATTTTTAATGGTATGACATTAATAGCATGAGATTCCCCACCCCCCGCCTTAAAAAAATGTGGGCAAATATGTCAGAAGGGTGATGTCATGCCTTGAGCATAAGAAAGGCATTTCAGGTATTATTGCCTGCTTGCCATGTTTGATTATCTCATTCTTTACTCTCTGGAAAATGAAGTGCATGTGGATTTGGCTCTTTCAGAGAAGCAACCTGATCTTTGTCGGGGCTAAGCCTATCCGTTGGCCAGCATTGATATCAGAAGTGGAGTTGCTGGATTCAAAGGGCAAGCAAACACAGTCATGGTACCTGGAAACTAAACACCTTCTCTTCCCAGTGATGTCCATAGCAATTTGGCTCTAGGTCAACCCTCTCTCCTACCTACATCTCAGCCCAAGGAAGCCTGCCCTGGTGCAAAGCTGCAGCAAGTCTCAACGTCTCAGTGCAGGCAGGGAGGTCTGTCAGTAACCTAGCAACGTGGCAACAGAAGCATCCTCGTGCTGTTTAGTTTTTCAAATAATGAAATGATAGTCACAACATTTTGCATTTAAACAGCACAGTCTCCAAGGACCTTAAAGTCTGTTGTGAATAGAGAAAGGGAACCACAAGAACCTGCTCCTATAGGGATGGCTAGCTCCCTTTTATAGATGGGTAAACTCAAGCAAACAGAGTGCAGGGGGCCCATACCATGTAAGAGGCAGAACTAGCAAGGAACTTACAGAAATAACTTCTAATCAATAGAAAAAACTAAAAAAAGGAGTTGTAAACCAGCCCATTTTTTTCTCATTAAACTATACACCTTCTAGGGAGCAGAAACTGCATTCTTCATATATTTTGAAAAGTACCAGATTGCTAAATTATAGATGAAATCAATGGGTAGGTGGTCTATCTTACAGCCCTACTGCTCAATAGGGAATAGGCTATAGAAAATATTTGCCAGACATTATTAGTCTTTTAAAAGTGTGATTATTTTTTGATTGCTTTCTAAAAATGTAAATAATTTCTGATCCAATGGTAGATGCTATTGTTTACCTGCTCCCTTTTGGCGACAGTAATAGTTTTAATAAATGGCCACAAATTTTTTGATACTCTTTCCATTGAGGAATAGGGTCTTTACACTTTTCTCTTGAGTCTGGGTAAGCTTAGGACTGGTTCAACAATGGAGTATGGCAGAAGTTGTGCTATATGACTTTTTAGGCTGAATCATAAAAGGCGGTGGGCTTTGGAGCCCAGGGAAGCCAGGTAAGAAGTCTGACTACCATGAGGCCACCATGCTGTGTGGAAGCCCAAGCCACATAGGGAGGCCATGTGTGGGCACTCTGGTTAACCAACCCAGTTGAGCTCAGCCTTTGAGTAATTTCCACTCAGGCACCAGACATGTGAATGAAGAAACGTCTCCAGATACTTATTCTGACCACCCCCCAGCCATTTTAATCTTCCCATCTGAAGCCCCAGACATCATGAAACAGAAACTAGCCATCCCTGCTGTGCCCTTTCCAAATGATCTATGAGCATAATTAAATTGTTGTTTTATGCCACTAAGTATAAGCAACAATAACAACTGGAACACTAACATAACCCCAATAGTTCACCCTCCTCTGCATGTTTATATCCTAGAAGAAAGGCTGTAGTCCTTTCTCAAATCCTGAGGTGCATGTTTAGTTGTCCAAGGCAATATGGTTATCTCGTTTCTTTAATTACATGTTTAGATCAAGTATGCTCAGGAGATGCAATTCTGGCCAATAAGCTGAGTGGAGAAGTTTGCTGGAGTTGCTTTTGGGAAGATTTCCCTTCTTCTCAATAAGATTTGCAGGGCAGGCTGGATCTCAGTGTTTCTGTTAGGTTTGTTCCAGGTGGGAACTCTGAAAAGTATGTATATAGGATGCAATGTGGTTAATAGAAAACTAAGGTTCGTAAAACAATAGCCACAGTAGTTTGGAGAGTCCCCGGAGGTTGTAAATCTAACAGGCAGCTGCAGCCAGCATTCCTATCCCCCTGATAAGGACAAAGCTACCCCCCTACCTTATCTCTACAGGATGAGATTGATGCAGGGGTCCCAGAAATTGGTTGTTTAAAAAAATTTTTATTGCAGTGGCTGTTCCTGCCCAGGTACTCACTCCCCCTGAGGAACCCTCTATAAAACCCAAGGCTTTCCCTTCCCTCAGGGTGGACGCTATTTCACCTCCACCCATCTGCACACAGATGCCCAAAATAAACAGCATTTTGCTACACATGAGGCTTCGTGTCTCTCTCTCTCTGCTCCGGATCTAACAGTTACCTTCGAATGTTGTTGTTTGCACATGATGCATACACCCGTGGTACCCATCCTAGGGCTGTTGGGGGAGCCAACAGTCTTGGGGACAAGCCACACACTGAAGGTGACAGGTTGAAGAAAAGGGTGGAGAAGCTGTGTCCTGAACGATGCTCAACACTGGGACTCAGTCCTGGAACTACCTCCTTTTTTCAACTTCTTGTTATGTGATGTAATATTCTAATTGCTTAAGCCTTGAATTGGGCTTTCTGAGAGATTCAGCCAAAGCGTCATCACTGGTCATTGATGTTTCAGAGCATAGGTTCTGGTCTCAAAGATCTAGGTTCAAATTTCGGTTTTGCTACTTACTAGCTGTGAAGTTTTGAGTTGCCCTGACCTTGTTTCTTCATCTGTAAAATTAGGGTAAGAATGTTTTCATCATTAAAGTCTGATAAATCATTCACTTAATCATTCACTTAATAAACACTTACTGAGTGCCTGCTATGTGCCAGGCACCATGCTCAGCACTGGGGAAATAGCTTTGAGTGAGACAGATAAGCCTCCGGGCCTCCTGGTGCCTGGATTTGTGTGAGGGAAACAGATAATAAATGAGTAAATGAACAAGATAATCCCAGATCAACGGCAAGTGCTATAAAGATTAAATGAGATGATATGCAAAATGTTTAGCACTGGGCCTGGCACACAGCAAGCAATCAGTAATGTGACTTAGTTCAGGCTGCCACCATAGAATACCATGGGCTGGGTGGCTTAAACCACAAACACCTTTATTTCTCACAATTCTGGAGGCTGGGAAGTCCAAGATCAAGGCCCTGGCAGATCTGATGTCTGGTGAGGGTCTGTTTCCTGGTTCTTAGATGGCTGCTTTCTTGCTGTGCCCTCACATGGTGGAAAGACACAGAGAGCAGCCCTCTGCTCTCCTTTATAAAGACACTAATCTTATTCCTGCGGGCTCCACCCTTATGACCTAATAACTGCCCAAAGGCCCCATCTCCTAATACTGTATCACACAGGAGATTAGGATTTCAACGTATGAATTTTGAGGGGACACAAACATTCAGACCATGGCATTCCACCCAGGCCCCCAAAATTTATATCCTTCTTGCATGCAAAATATATTCATTTTATCCCAACAGATCCAGAAGTCTTAACTCACCCCAGCATCAAAGTCCAAAGTCTCATCTAAGTATTATTTCAATCAGATATGGGTGAGACTCAAAGTATGATTCACTCTGAGACAAAATTCCTCTCCAGCTATGAATCTGTGAAATCAGCCAAATTATGTGCTTTCCGAATACAATGGTGGGACAGGCATAGAATAGACATTTCCATTCCAAAAGGGAGAAATAAGACAGAACAAAGGAGTAAGAGGTCTCACATAAGTCCAAAACCTAACAGAGCAAGCAACATTAAACCTTAAATCTTGAGGCCAGGAGTGGTGGCTCACACCTGTAATCCCAGCACTTTGGAAGGCCAAGGTGGGAGCTTGAGGCCAGAAGTTGAGAGCAGCCTGAGCAACATAGCTAGATCCCATCTCTACAAAAATTAAAAAAAAAAAAAAATAGCTGGGTGCGATGGCTCTTGCCTATAATCCCAGCTACTTGAGAGGCTAAGGTGGGAGGATTGCTTGAGCCCAGGAGTTCACGTTACAGTGAGCTATGACAGCGTGACAGAGTGAGGACCCCCCCCCCCTTAAAAAAGACCCTTAAGGCTGGAGAATAATCCTCTTTGGCTCTATGCTTGACCCACTGGACCTACTGGGGGGTGGTCCTGCCTGCATGGCTATCCCTGGGTTGGGGGAGTGGTTACCTGCCTCTGGCTGTCTGGAGCTGGGGTCTCAAGATATAATAATATCTATTTTTTATTATTAAAGTTAATAATATTCAAATGACCATTAGGAAAAGTGAGTGGCAAAGAGGACAGGAGTGATTTTGATTTTGGTCCACGGGCTGTGGAAAAATGAAGGACATTCCCCTCTTTCCGCCCATTAAGATTAGTAGTTGAGGGCTGCTCTCTGCAATGCAGTGGTCTGAATTTTTACCGCTTTGGGTCGTGGAATTGGCTCTTTCCTTGGTTCTGTCCCACCTTAAATGAGCTGGGGAGAGGGCTGTGTCTGTATTTGAGGGGCAGAGCCAAGGAAGGAGCTAACTGTGATCCCAAGCATGTGAGGGCTTGGCTCGCTTTGAGGCTAGTTTAGTCTTTACAGCAGCGGTTCTAGTCTAAATATTCCAAATTCCCAGAAATTGGAGAATAATGACAAAAATAACTCAGTGTGGACTTTTGAGGGTGGTGCGAGCCAGACATTTTTAAAGTATCTTTAAATTGTAGTGATGTCCAGGAAAGGTTAATGGATGAAATATCCTGACTCCCAGCTCAAAGTAGTAGAGAAAATTCTTCTGTAAAATGGTCGTCTTCTAATCCCCATCCTTGATACAGCCCAGACCAGTATTTTTGCACTGTTTTATTTCTCTTTTAAGATCTCCAACTACTCTTTTCTTTTTTACTTTTTTTCTAACATTCATAGCTTGTCAGAGATAAATAGTGCTTAAGAGCAATTTTGATACCTACCCACCCCTCCAGCTGAGAGACATAGCAGAGGGGTCTCTTTGCCTGTGTGTGTCCAAGCACTGTGTGTGCTGGGTGCTGCCTTGACCCTTGTTACGCTGCAGAACAGCTCCTTCCCACCTTTCAGCTCTCTAAGCTGGGTTGGAATTCAATCTGGCTGGCTCCCTGGGCAGCCCGTTAGGCCTGGCTGAGATCTGCAGGTTGTACCGTCAAGCCCATGGACAAGAAAAACAGTGATGTCTGCTCAGCCCTGGCTGCCACGGCAGTGTGGCCATGATGGTATGAGTGATGGGCCATGACCACTCAATTGTGCAAAGTCTCACCTCCAAAAATGCACACAAAACCCTTTTTTTTGGTGTGTGCACTTGCTTCTGCTCACTGAGGCATTTCCCTGGAGCTCAGGACCGCACATTTTTTAAAAAAGGGGATTGTCTATTCGAAGTGCTTCTTGCAGCCTTGCAAAGAAAACCTGCTGAGTCATCAGGGGTGGCCAAATACTGTGGCCAGAGCTGGCAATTGATGGTGGCTCTGATGGGGGAGGCCAGCCATAGTTCAATCCTTAAGGCCTTTGAGAATGATTGGGGCGGGCTCATTAGGAAGAGAAATAGGTAAGTTGTTGCCTTCTGGCATCCTTTCTGTCACTCTGCCTTCATCTCTTCTCTCTTTTGGTTATCAGGAAAGTACATGGGCTCATGAATCAGGCAGATTCAGGTTTGAAAGCTAAAGCAAAGTTTGACCTTGGGTAAGTTACTTAACCTCTCTGAGTCTGCTTTGTTTTTTTTGCCTATGGAAATGAAATAATGCTTAACTCACAGGGTCGTTGGAGGATTAGATGAGCTCACTGCATAGCACAGTGCTCAACAAATGTCTCATTTTAGATGTCCTCTTTGAAAATGCAAGTGTCACGTCAAGGATTCCAATAATACAATGAGTGCTTATGAAAACTCCCTGTCTTAGTCTGTTCGATCTGCTATAACAAACTACCATAAACTGGGTGACTTATAAACAACAGAAATTTATTTCTCATAGTTCTGAGACTGGCAGTCTGAGATCAGGGTACCAGCATGGTTCTGGTGAGAGCCCTCTTCCAGCTCATGGACTGTTGACTTCTCGCTGTGTCCTCCCATAGTGGGAGGAGAAAGGGATCCTTTATGAGGGCACCAATCCCATTGATGAGAGCTCTGTCCTCAGGACCTAATCACCTCCTGAAGGCCCAACTTCCTAATACCATAACCTTGGAGGTTAGGATTTCAACACATGCATTTTAGGGGGATGCAAACATTTAGGCCATAACAGTCTTTTATCATCTAACGATAATTAAATCAAGGATTGACAGAAATTAAGTAGAGAAGCTCAAAGGGGAGAAATAGGATCTCGTAGGGTGTTAGTACCAAAACATTGATTTTCTTACTTCATAGCTTTTCCTGGCTCTGGCCCTTTGGGGGAAACTACTATATATGTAACTACTATAAGTAAAAATATATATATTTAAGAGTTCTAAGGCTCATACTTTTTTTCAGTTTAATATCTGTGAATTTTGAGTTCATTGGACAATTTATAGCACTCATAATGTAAATGTTTTCATAATATATGTAATAAGAATGCATCTTATAATGGCATCTTAGTTTTCATGAATATGGTAACACATTTTACAAACAACAATAGTTTCAGGCATCTGGGGCCTTCGTTGTATCCCTTAGAACTGCCTTATCCAGGGGAGGAGCCACTAACCGCACATGGGCTTTGAGCACGGAATGTGGCTAGTTTGAACGGAGATGGCTGCGACCTACTCACCAGGTTCTCAAGACTTAGTGTGCCGAAGTGTTAACTCATCTCAGTAATGTGTTTTTCATTGATTACATGTTGAAATGATAATAATTTCGATATATTAGCTTAAGTAAACTACATTATTAAGCTTTATTTCCTTTTTTTTTTTCATTTTTACTCTTCTGTGGTGGCTACTAGAAACTTTAAATTTTCATGTGCAGCTCACATTACATTTCTCCCAAAAGGTGCAGCCTTAGAACACAGATCTCAGAAATTATCTGCTAGGATCACACTAAAGAAACTGGATGGATCCCCTCCCAAACTTTGGTTTAGATGTTGAGGCTGATTATGCTGCACACATACCAATAAGTTATGAGAAGATTTATTTCTCATATAATGAGGCTTTCTGGAGAGAACAGGCTAGATTCCAAGCAGGTCCAAAAATGGCTTGAGAGCAGGGAAAGGAAAGTAGCTTGGGGTTTGTGTGGCAAATAGGGGATGGGGGCGGGGTGAGGGTTCCCGCATGCTGCAGGGGGCTGGCTTGAAACTCCCCACAGAGGGAGCAGCTGGGCTTTCTTATCAGCTTTCTCAGACGTGGGGCATAAGGGGAAGAGGGAGGAGTGAGGCTTATAAGCTGTCAGGTCCAAGAGTAATAATGGTGAGTCAGACTTCTTGTAGTATTATTTAGCCTTGTGCTATCATTTTACCCGTGAGGACTCAGAATCAGAGAGGGGATGTGACTTGCCCAAGGTCACACAGCTGGCTAGTGTAGTGTTGTGCTGGAATCCAGGCTTCTGGAGACCAGAGATTTTCCCTCTCCTCCACAGCACCTCATGGATAACAAGGAGGTTATTTCTCCAGGGAATAGTTACCATGTTTTGTGGTTCTGTTGGGAAGGAGGAAGTCCTGAAGGACAGTGGTCAGGTGGGTGTCAGCTGCCAGGGTCTCTTCTCCCTAGCGCAACCTCAGGCCAACTTGGCTGATATTTGCTGACAAGGTGTCTCAGAAAGTGACTTGAAACTTAAGCACTAACTCAATATAAAATGAAAAGGAAGTCAAGAGTCTGAAAAAAAAACAAAACCAAAACCAAAAACAAACCTGTGAGAACAGAGTGGGCATTGTGCACTCACTTCTTTTGACATTAAAGAGGCTTTGACTTGAGCCAGCAAGCTCACACACCTACATTTTGCTTGAGGATTAAAAACTTCCCAGAGAGGTTATTAGTCCAGGGATAGAGGTCTCTCATTGCAAGAGCAGAGCTTAAATGCTTTACAAAGGAAAGGAAATAAATTCATTGGCGTTTGTTTTAATACTTCCAAGAGAGTCATTTTGAGTGTACTGCGTGCATTTTGGAAGCCCTGACTACTTAAAGGCACACTTGGGAAGGGTTTGGTTTTAAAAGCTGAATCTTTACCTGGCTCTTGGCTTCTCTGAAGTGTCAGTAGGTTAGCGCTTTCTGTTTATTGTACTACACAAAAATAAATCTGGATTTGTTTTGATTTTTCTGATTTTTTTCTGCCTTGGAAGTAGAGCAGAATTCTCAGTAGAAATGACTTTGGGTAAAGTCTCAAATAATTAATTGCCGCTTTTAGCTGACAGTTGCTGGAACTCTGGAACACTATATGCTGCCTTCCAGGAAAAACAAAGGATGGAAAGAGTTGACTGAGAACCAGATAAAGAGCTTCTCCTATACCATGGCCAACCAAGGGAATTTCGCAAATATTTGCATGTAGAGTCAGTTCACAACTGTCTGGAAATGGGGCACAAAAGACATAGAAAAGCAAAAGCCATGGACAACACACAATTATTAATATATATATTTGGCTTTGAACTGTCTTTTGTTTGGTACTGTCTTTGGAATATGGGGGATTTTATGGTTAAAACAATACCAACCATTAAGTATGTGTTCCATGCCAAACCTGGGTTAGGGAGTTTCACGTTGGTGTTATCATCTCCACTAATTCTATTACTTACTGCCCAAGGAGATTTTTTTGTTTGGAGAAGAATACTCACTACTACCTATCTTTCCTTTGATGCTCAATTTATTAACTTTTTGAACTTTATGAAACAATGAGCATTTCTTTAATCATTAAATAATATTCCTCTAAATATTTGTGCACCACTTAACACAACTAATGAGTCAAAACCTAGGAGTTCGGGATGATATTTTCCCCAAACATTTAAACATAAATTAGAAACTTACTGAATTAAACTCTTTTAAATGTTAATTTTCACAAGTCCAATAGGTCACATTCTCCTAAATGCTCTAAACACCCTAAGAAGGAGATAACACACAGTGATTGCAGACCTTATTTTCGCACTTACATTATGGATTTAAATGTTTTATTATTTCTCTTCATCTCTGTATCTTCATTCTCACTTGCATTCTCTTGCCTTCCCGGAGCAGCAGTTATTTCACCAGACCACTTTAGATGGCAGATTCTGGGATGCACCAGCTGATTCTTGGTCTGGACCGGCTGATTGATTCTTGGTCTTGATATGGGACCTGTTTTCTTAAGTTCAAAATGATTTAAACCAGTGCCCTGGTTAGTGGCCCTGGCTGGGTCTACTTTTTAATTTGTTTTTCTTGCTAGTCTTGATATTTTAGTTTTTTTTGAGGCTTTTAGGCTTTGGATACTTGTCTTTCTCACTGTCCTGAATTATTATACGTTAGTCAGGTCTGTTTATTGGAAACACAGTTATGCTTTTCTAGTATCTCATTATTGTTAGTAAGTCTATTTAGAGGATTAGGCTGGTGCGGTGAATTCCGTGTTTGGGCTACGTAGTGGGTGCTGTGATGTGACTTCCTGCTTCCCTCCTCAGGACTGAGGCCCTTATTCCCCCAGTGGCCAGGCACATTGCCTGCTAATGGCTCATAGCAGAGTCCTTTCCTGAAATTGTCTTAGGACAAAGGGAGCTGCCTTCCCCCAATGACAAATTGAAGTGGGGGCACAAATGCACAGTCCCCTTGCCTTAATATGGGACATCACTGAAGAGCCATTTCCGTTTTAGAGCTCCCCATGGGATTGGCTTGGGCATCTGTTGCCACTGTGTAACAGTTAGCTTTCCCCTCTGCCTTATCACTTGCTTACAGTTGTTCCCCAGAAGACACCCCAGTAAACCTCCATCTCAGAGTTTGTTTTGAGGGAACCCACCTATGAAGGTTGGTTCCAGGCATAATCCTAGGAAGCAAAATCCAAACCAGGATTTTGGAGCTGGATCACCAACTCCCTGGCATGTTGGTCTGGTGCATTTGCTAAAATATCATTGGTGGTGAACTGAAATGGGATACTGGTGGAGAGGAATTGGATGGTGGTGGGTTGGGGATAGTAAGGCACTGAGAAAACGAAAGGCTGAGGGTGATTTATCAGCAATTTAAGGTGAACTGTGAAAAGCAGATGGCTTCCTTGGCAGCATATAAACAGACTGTCATCCAAAGGGCAGGAAAGCTCAGCATCAGGTCTAGGACTTAATTATAAGGGTGATAGATCTCCAAAAGAGGTTGAATTGAGATTGAGTTCTCAAACATGGCAAGTCTGCTACCCCATGGTCAAGGTCCTGATTAGGAAGAAGTAAGCCTCTGAGACTTGGAATGGGGTCACCTGGGTTGATGTAATTGAAAATCTTAATCCCTAGAGTTCCCTGAACTCTCTGAGTCTATTGAAATGGCAATAGTCCTCACCATTAAAGGCTAGTGCACTTCCTTTCTCGGAGACAAGGCAGAAAGGTCTCTGTCTTGCAAAAAGACTCATGCATCCATCCCTACCACCCTCAGGACCTATCTCTACTTCTTATCCATTCTCTTAGAGAATCACAGTATAACCTGGCCAGAGAAATGCTGGGCCTGCTAATGGAGGAAAGGGAACAGCAATACCTGGCTGACTTGTGGCAGCCAGAGCTAGAAGAGTATAAATAGGATGTTGGATCAAGTGGGCCTGGAGGTGAGGGATGGCATATAAAGTTGGTTGACGAAGAGTTTATTGATAGGGGATCACTCTTACAGGATACAAGATTTAACACTTTGGAAAAGACCCTGGGGAATTATGCTGATACATGCCTTTGGAAGCTTTGAGAAAGTGATCGCCCACACTAAGTGAAGTAGAAATGCCAAGTCTGTATGGCAAATGGTAGAAGAAGGGATTGAAGACTCAGAGAAGTGAGTATGCTAGAGAGGATGTGCTAAGTAAGGATAAAAAAAGCCACCAGCTAACTATGTTTCATGGGGAAGCCATAAGAACCATTCATTTAAGAAATGATAAGGAATGAGCTGGTAAGAGGGACACCGGCATCACTATATACTCAGTTGACTATACATTGGATAACAGGGAATGCCCAGACATCTCAAGGACTGTTGGAAACAGGGTTCAAGGTAATATTTATACCTGGGGTCCCTCCCACTTGGACATCCTAGGTCCAACTCACAGAGTACACTGAGTCCGCAGCTCACCCAGAGGTCATTTCCTTGGAACAGACATTCTTATTAGTTGGAAAAACTACCATATTGGTTTCTTGGCCTCTAAGCTAAGAGCTATTGTAGTGGGAAAAGCCAAGTAGAAGTCTTTGGAACTGCTCTCCTCCTAATGGCCAAGTAGGCAGTAGCTTTGGTGGTTCTCAAGGAACCATACCTCCTAATATTCACATCTTTGTGTAGTTCCCTCCCACATTGACTCTGAGCTTGGGGAAATGGATATTAGCAGGCACTATGCAAGCAAATACTTGATAAATTTGCACATAGCAACTTGTCTTCTTGGAATGCTTGGCTTGTTGGGCAGGGGCTTGAAAGAAGAAATATTGATGACTGGGAACAAGGAGGTCTGGGAAAGAGGCATGTGGATAGACCTATGGGAATGGTCACAAAGTTTGAGGATCTTTGTAATGCACATTAGTACCAATCAGAGCATCCTTGGAAGAGGCACTAAACAACCAAGAGAGTAGAATGACTTGGTCAGTTGTCATTGGCCAGCCTCTGTCATCAGTCACCTCAGTGCTGACACAATGCAGACACAATGGACACATCTACAAGGATGGAGTAACCACGGTCACTGAGCTGGGAGCCATCCATAGGCCCAATAGCAGGCACTCCCATGTGCCATGGCTGATCTAGCTACTGACACTGCTGAGTGTGCAACCTTCCAGCAACAGAGACCAACACTAAGTCCCAACGTAGCACCATCCCTTGAAGGCAAGTTGACTACATTGGGCTGCTTCTACTGTAGAAGAGGTGAAGTAATGCATTTTGACTAGAATCAACACATATTCCAAGTATAGGTTGGCATTTCCCACAGGGATCAGCTAGCACCATTATCCAAGAGCTTTCTGAATGTTTTGTTCACTGACATGGGGTCTGACATAGCATTTCACTGGACTGAGGAATCCACTCTACAGCAAAGAAGTCTGACAATGGACACATGACCACAGACCCACTAGTCCTATTGTGTACTGCATCCTCCAGAATCCCCTAGCCCGATAGAGCAATCAAAGTCTTTTGAAGGTACTGAGGGGCTAGCTTAGAGCTGACACCCTAAAATGATAGGGCACCACCCTCCAGGATAGCGTATATATCCTAAATCAACGGTCGTTATATGATGCTATGTCCCTGACAGATAGAGTACATGAGTCTGGGAAGCAGAGGGTGCAAGTAGGGAGGCTCAGTATACTGTCATGTCCAGTGGCCCATTTGGGAAATCTTTGCTTCCATCTCTACAACTCTAGGTCTGTAGGTCCTGGATACTTCCACTAGAGAACACTGTATGAGTCCCATTAAACTTTAAACTTTGAGTGCCACCTAGTCATTTCGGAATCCTTATACTAGGAGCAAGCAAGGAAGAAAAGTCACCACTTTTGCAGAGTTAATTGACCATGATAATCAGGAGATAAGACTAGTGTTGCACAATGGGGCAGGAAAGAATGTTTGGCAACCAATGGATTGAGTTAGGCGACTCTCAATTTGAGGGTAAATGGTCAGGTGCAGCGTTATGGTTTAAGAAGAGCATGGTAACCAGGACTTTAGATCTGTCAGGGAACAGAGTACTCTAGATTGGCAGAGCTGCTAGCTGATGGTGTGGGGCATCTAGAATAAGAAGTTGATGAGAGACAGGTTGAGTATCAGTTGCTACTAGGGTAACCAATCATTCCAGCTTGCCCTGGACTGTCCTGGATTTACCACTGAATCTTTCATCCCAGGAAACCTCTGTGTTCCAGTTGCAGCCTGGATACCACCTGCAGTGGTGGGAGCTGTAATTTTGTCCTACTAATCTTGCAAGTGTCCCCAGGAAAAGAGACCAACTGGAATCCTGGAGATGTTGTTCTAAATAGGGTGGACTTACAAATATATAGGAAGTAGGCTTGAATGGTACAAGGGGTGGACTGCAGTGAATGCTGTAGTGCACCCAGACCCCTTTCAGTATAGAGGATCTCATTCTCCAGAAATGTTGCCTGCTTATGGCTCCCTCAGTCAAAGGGAACCTGTCTTGCCTAAGGTCATGTTCTAGGAGGTAGCCTGGCTTAGTAACTGGGCAATGCAGGGGTAGGAAAGCCTGGCCTATTGACTCAATCTGGGCCACCCAAAGGGCCATTCCAACTTCATGATTCCCCATGGGATTGGCTAAGGCTTTTCTTGCAATTGCATCTCATTTTAACTTCTTCCTCTGTCCTGTTTCTTTCACTGTCTTATGAGAATTGTTCCTAAGAACACTCCACAGTAAACTACCTGCCCACCTTCTCTACCTCACAGTCTGTTTCCCAGGGAAGCTAACCTACAATGTGCTGGTTCATCATCTTGGTGCACATGGTTGGACAATTTGGAAGACACGAAATCTACTGCCCTCCAGGATTCTGGTTCTTCTTACAGACCAAGATTTGAGTGCTCAGGGCAACATCTGAGTTGGTGATTGGCAAGATGCTGCTGTTGGGTCACTTTCAGAAGTGACAGTGTTGGAGAAGACAAAGTTATGATCTCAACTCAATGTTTCCAATTTGACGTATCATGTTGTACTTTCTTTACTCATGATTCCATTGATGACTAAGACTTCCTACCATATTGACAACCCTTATTTAATTTTTATGACAACTCTCTGAGATAGGCATCGTTATCCTATTTGAAGGTGAAGAAAATGAGGACCTGTAAGTTTAAATGACTTGCCTAAGGTCAGAGAAGCAAGTGGCTGGGCAGAGTTGAATCCTAGTATCTGCTGACTGCTAGTATTCTCCAGTGGCAGGTGTTAGACTTCTTAGCACTTGATGCTAAGAAATGGTTCCCTTTTGAAATCCACCCTGTGGGTGCTGGACCATGTTCTATTTCTTTGTTCTAACAAGTCCACCTGCTGTATGTGGGAAGTATCATAGCTAAATTCAACTTCCTTCTTATTTCCTGAGCTGGTTTTTGTCCTGGTTTATGCCTTCCTAGGAGCAGGTGGGCCATTATATGCCTATAGTTGAAATTACTTTCCTGACAATTGGGTCTGTGTGTGCTACTAAAACCCCATACCTCCCTTTCTATGGGCTGGAGTAGGGTTCAGATGATTATAGAGTAACTACTGGCCTTTTCTCAATCTATTGGTTTGAATACTAAGGTTTGCCACGTATTGTTGACAAGAGCTGCTATGTCCATTGTAATTAATCCTCACCTGTGTGATCTGAATCTTTAATCCAAGACACATGTCCGGATATGGACAGAATCCCTTAGATATTTATATTATTTGAAGTAGAATATCTTATCCTTCCTTTATTAAGAGACTTGAGGAGCTACTTTGTTTTGGTGTCTTTCCAGCTCACAATTACATACTCTCTTGAAGGACTATAATTTACTCATAGGGGTGGAGTCCTGGATGCCAGGTGTCTACTACCAGACTCTACCTTTCTGGCCACAG
>RJWJ010018026.1:0-32170 GCA_004363605.1 Indri indri
ACATTTCAAGCCTCTGCTTGTGTCCCCTCTGACAACATTCCATTGGCCAAAGCAACTCACATGCCCGAGTGGGCAAGAGCTGGTGCAGGGAGTGGGTATTTTCTAAACTACCATCTAATCTTCCAAAAGCCTCATGCTAAATTTGAAATTGTTTGTGCTGCTGCAATGTAAATTCCTTCTCTGACCCCTCTCTCAGTCTTCAGGAAATGGACCACAAATACAAGCTGTTGGAGCTACTTTTGTGGAGAAATCAAGGCATAGGATCAGTATGACACAGAACAGAGATAGCGGATGGGAACAGGTAATGTCAGACAGAAGAAAGGGTCAGAGGTGGCCACAAGGACCTAAACCTCCTAAAAATCACAGGCATATTGAAAAAAAGCAGAGAAATACAGTCAGAGTCAATCTTCTATAGGCATTAAGGAGACTCAAATGCCAACTGTGTTACCTAAGATGACTCCTAATGGCCGCTGGTGAGTGAGGCTAGACCATTCCATTGCCCGGCAGGAGGCGATGGCTGGGCAGGGCAGGCTGCAGAAGACTCGGGGCTCGTTGTGAACAGCAGGGAGGAAGTCTTCAACCAGGTCAATGCAGGAAGAGGTCAGGGATCCAAAGGCTCATATTTGAGTATAAGGTGAGAAGTTTTTTTCTTAAGACAAATGTAAGAAAATAAGTAAAACTCAAGTCTTTAAAAATGAGGTACACTGTCATTGCAGGATTATCAGAGAGGCTAACTTGAAACTTACTCTCCATATACACTTAACGAGGGCACTTCAAATTACCCCTGAAGTGGAGAGTATTGAGTATTGAACTTCAGGAAAAGGGAGACAGAGAAAGCAAGCACTACTACATTGAAAATTTGCTCAATATCAGGAACTGTATACACTATTATCTGATTTAATCCTCATAAGCCCTCTTCTCCCCAAAGGCGGGAATTAATATTCCCACCTTATGGACAAGAAAATAGGATCAGAGTAGCTGGCCTTTGTCCAATGGAAAGGCAAGGCTACGCAGGTGATAGCGAAACCACACAGCCGAAGCACGAAGGTGGCAGTCAAGGAGTCGCCGGTTGCCACATGCAACCCTTGGCAGATAAATTGATGGGGAGCCTTATGCTAGGAGAGCTTGAAAGGAAAGAAAAATCTCAGATGAGCTTTTGTGACTATGAGTCATGTGACAGTCTATGACCTCAAAGACTATAATTGCAAAGTAGATAGTCTAATCCCCTTGGTCTGAAGGAAGAAAACATACTTTAAATTAAGCATTAATCTCACCCTCCACCTATTTTTACAGATTCTTCATCCACTCTACTTCCACAGACAGAAAAAAGAGACAGGAGCTGCAGCAGAGGAAGGAACTAACATTTAATAAATGCTATTTTGTGCCACCTATGTATAAGTCAGTGCATTTAAAATAATGCCCAGTGAGAAAGATTAAATAAGCACCTTTAGAGCATAACACCCCTACAGGCCAGTAAACACTCAGGAATAAAGTTAAAATCACAAGAAAATAATAGATATTCAAAGTTTTCCTCCCCTGGACAAGTACTTTTACCCCTTATAAATCTTAACTATCCGGCTGGGCATGGTGGCTCATGCCTATAATCCTAGCACTTTGGGAGGTCAAGGTGAGAGAATCGCTGGAGGCCAGGAGTTCAAGACCCAGCCTGAGCAAGAGCGAGATCTGTCTCTACAAAAAACAGAAAAATTAGCCAGGCGTGGTGGCGCACGTCTATAGTCTCAGATACTCGGAAGGCTGAGGCAGGAGGATTGCTTGAGTCCAGAAGTTTGAGGTTGCAGTGAACTATGATGACACCACTGCACTCTAGCCTGGACAGGAGAGCCAGACCCTGTCTGAAAAAAAAGGAAAAGGAAAAAAAATCTTGACTATCTCAGCAGATAAACACTGTGTCCACTCTCAAATGTGTGTTTTCAGTCCCCTTTTTAGAGCCTTTTTGGAGTTGCTAATTTAGGAATAGAGGGCTTTCCTCCCTGTCCTCTAATAAATATGAGTTCTCCTGTGTTCCATTGCACTCCTACTTTCAGATGAAGCAAAATGAGTAGACTTTAGGCTGTGCTTGTTTAGAACCCAAAGCCTATGATTTTGAGGTGTTAAGAATCTGAGGTGAGAGTGGCTGGTCTAAGGAGTTGTGAATAGCCCCCTCCTTCCTCTCTGCAATGTAGTTTTTTGAAATGACAAAGCCATGTTAAATCAAGAAGTCTATCAGAATTTCTACTACACTGGCACTCTGGTAGGCAGGAAGTCGCTACATATTCAATACGCATTTATGATTGGTTTGACAAACCTTACACAAAATCATCAAATGAGATAAAATGTATGAAAGCAAAGAACACATGGGAGAGTCTCAACAAAATCATGTTTAATCGAATTGCCCCAAATCACCTTCACAGCAGATCACAATATGAGATGTTTGATTTGTTCATTTGTTTGTTTTGGTTTTCCTATCAGGGAGCCTATATGATTGATCATGTTTTCTAGGAAGGGCTATCTTCTTTCAGTCCAAATGCCGTGGTGCCCTAAATCGTCTTTTGCTTTACCTCTTGATTCATTTTTAATAGGAAACACTCCTGCAACTCCGCAGGGCTTTGACACTTAGCAATGGATTTGCGGGCGGAGGAACCCACGGGCCGAGACCCTGTTTGCAAAGCAGGATGGAGGATGGTAACGGGATTGGGTAATGGAGGCTATTTATTTACCACCAGCTGCCTCCAGCTGTGACACCCTGCTAGGTTATGGAATAAAGCACAGTAAATAAACACCCCAAGGAGACATGCTGAAGCACAGCACACATGGAAATCCATCTCCTCACAAATCCTAGAAAAATATGTACTCAGTGCTGAGCACATCCAAAATAAACCATCCCAAGCCAGTGATTTGGAATGATTTCCGCACTTCTATCCTGGGAGCAATTCGGAGGAGTGAACCAGGATGGCTGGGGTCATTGCTCTGAGCAGGTACACTGTCCTTCACATCACTCCTGTTCTTCCTTCAAGTCTCAGCATAGGCAACACTTCCATGGGGACGTCTTCCCTAATATCTGCCACCGAATTGCTTCCTGAGAGCTTCCACAGCCCCTGGGCTTCCACCATCACAGAACGCATCACATTACATTGAAATTACCATATACAGTTTCTATCTCTCCTACTAGACTGTAGAACTCTTTGGGTTCACGGACCATGCCCTAGTCGTCTTCATAGCCTCAGCACTTAATCCAATAACTGCTCGTGGCTGCTCCATCAGTGTTTGTTGAGCTGACTCCATTCTCCTTGGAAGCTTCATTATTTCTTGGTCCTTATTTTAAGAGGAAGAAGAAACAGGAGGAGGAGAAAGAGGAGGAAAGTGCTGGAAGAGCCCTTAAATATTATCGTGAGTATATGGACCAACAACACAGTTTCACTGCCTTTATCCTGCCCCTGCCTGCTCCTTTGCAACAGTGCTTGTATTCACTTTCTCCCTTCTCTATTCTTCCTTCTAATCTCTCCTTTGGTTCCATGAAGAAAACAAACAATTTGGCAGTTCAGTTAGGAAACACTAATCTCATCCTACCTATTTGTATTACAAATGAGGAAACTGAGTTTCAGGGCATCATCATGACACCAATTTCCACCTTTATTTCTCATTCTCTCCACCCATTGAATCCTTATTTCTGTGAAACCTCACTGTTTCCCCTGCTCCATGGAGAGCTCACCCCACCCTTGGATCCATCCCATCCACAGTGAGGAATGTTGATCTACATCTTGACATTCTAAATCATTGCATTGGACACATTCATAAAGCTTTCAGAAAGGTTAAAATATAAAATGCACATGATTCTGATACTTTCTGGATTGTATTTCTTTTCCCTTGTGTCTTGTAAATTGGGTCTAAAGAGAACTGCTCCCCCTCACTCCACTCTGAGGGGATCGAAGTCAATTTACAGGAAACACACACTTTCCAATAATGATAAAGATGAGCAATAGAATCACTTGTACTGAACACTTACTAAACTCCCCACACTCTGCTAGATGTTTTGCATTTAGGATCTCATTCCATTACCATGAAAATTCTGCAAGACAGATATTATCCCCATTTTATAGATGAGAAAGCTGAGGATTAAAATTTTATAGTTAGCAGGTAGATGAACCAAGATTCAAACCCAGCTGTCTGGTTCCAAAGCATACATTTTTCTAACTATTAAACAATGAAGACATTTAATTGAAGGCAATAGTCCTGTTTAGAGGCAGCATCTAATTTCTGTACCCCTTTCTGGAAGCTATCTCCTTCTCCTCCTCTACCTCTCCAAGATGTCTCTAGAAAAAGCTGAATAGGTAGCATGTCCCAAACCACAAGAGGCACAGAGCAGAAGTCAGCATGAGAAATCAGGAGCTTGGTCAAGGAATAGAACCCAGGACCACAGGAAGAATTTGCAAGAACAGTCAGTCCAGCTCATTCTGTAAATTTAGAGAGTGTGGTCCGCCCAGTCAGAAAAGCTTTTAACAGGCTTCCACTTGGCTTCAGCTCTTGCCCAGCAGCATCTTAAAGGCACCACTAAACACCGGCCATGTTGCTCTTATCAGGTCTTGAAGGATTGTCCTGTGGGCTCCCCAGGTGTTACTGAAGCTGTGGGAACTCAGCTGCTGCCTGGAAATTGCAGGTTCAGCCATAATGAAGTGACCATTTTAGCCAAACCAAACACATTCCCAAACAGTACTCCAACTAACCTGGAACCTGCAGGCTCTAACACAGAGAACCAGAGACCCAGCGAGGTCACTTTATTATTTCTCAGATACTTTCTTTTCCTGAAGTCCAGATTCATGCTCGATTCTCATTCTTTGATTTTACTTTTCAAAGCAATAAATCGATGGTTTTAAATCGATGGTTGACTCTGAGACCAAAAGGCAGAGCTCGACAATGATTCAGCAAAGAGGGTTATTCCAAGGACTTGGCGCAAGGAGTATTGTACCAGGTAACTTCTCATTCTTTCCCTCATTTGTCCTCACAACAGCCCTGTTGGGTACGATTTACTTCCACGTTTTAGAGGAGAGTTTAAGTACACTGCCCGATGTTGTAAAACTGAAAAGATGCTGAGCAGAATTTAATTTTTACTCACTTCACTTTCCTAGCATTGAAAGTGCAGCAACTTTCCTATCTAAAACAGCAGAACTACACAGCAGTAATCCACTTCAGGATGTAGCAAGATGCCCATTATGGGCATTGAGACGTGAAATGGCAGAGGATCTGAGACTCAGAGCACTTAAATAAGAAATTTAGAGTGAGTAACAGGAGAGGAGCCTGGACAGGTATTCCAGGCCAGATCGTTGACAACCATGCTAAGACTTTTGGGCACTAGGCAATAGGCAATATTTGAATAGCTTTAAGTAATTAATTCATCATTCTTTCAACAAATATTTTATGTAATACCAACTATGTGTTAAACCCTGGGGATAAAACCGTAAACAGAGCAGATGTTTTCTGCCCTCATTGGACCTACCATCCAACAGAGATGACCGGTCATTTCCATATAGCTTGGAAAATGCTCTGACAGGGGGTGAACAGGGCTCTGGAGGAGTGTTAGGAGGAGTAATGAAGGGAAGGCTTCCCAAGGGAAGTGCTCCCTACACCAAGACTTGATGGAGGGTAAGTGTGGGGAAGGAGGCAGTAAAGGAGATTGTTACAGGGCTTGGAAAGAGCAAGAGCAAGGCCAGAGGACAGAGAAGGCATGGCATTTCCGAGCAACGGGAAGATGGGAGAAGGGCTGGAGGGCATGGCTAGAGATGGGGCTGGAAGGGTGGTAGGGGCCAGGTCAACAAGCCAGGGAGTGTTATCAGTAGCTTTTGTTTCAGAAAATCACTTATGTGGTGGCGGTGGGACACAAAAAAGACATCAACACAAATTTAAGACTCTCCATCTTTAGAAATATCATGAGGATGTAGTTCAAGAAATTCATGGAACCTCAGGAAGCAAATTCTGTCACCACTCTCAATCAGTTAGGATGCTTTCATCCGTAAGCAATAGAAACCCAGACTAGCTTAAATAATAAGGAAATGCAATAGCTACACGAGAGGAAGTCCAGGGACAAAGAAGGCACAATGCAAGCAAAGGCTCAATGATGTAAGCAAGCACTGGGCTCTTGCCATCCCTCCATTCAGTCATCCAAAACATTAGCCTCATCCTAAACCTGGTCCCCTTCGAGATTGTAAAACAGATGTCAGTAGCAATTGGGGCTATATGCTTCTTTATTATCATCTGCTGGGATAAAGAAGGAAAACTCTTTTCCTCAAGCATGGAACACAGTCCTTTCCTTTGTCTGATTATACGCAAGGTCCCTCCTGGATCACTGGTCATGGGGAAATGCCATTTGTTTATTGGCTTAGATGAATTGAGATCTGTGTTTAGAACTGGAAATGGTATCAACTTTTCCTGTGTCTCATGGTTGTGGAGATTAGGGACACCTGAAGAACATCTTGGTTGTGTTAGGAAGGAAGAAGTTGGGGGATGGAATGTAGAGTCTACCGTACTCCACCATTACAAACTGGGCATCTTTACTCTTGAACAAGTGGTCACAGCCCCGAAACCTTGTGCGCTCTCCTGTTTAAGAGCAGATAAGCCTCAGGTCAATCCTCCACCCATTATCCACTCAACAACAACAACAAAATGCTAACTCCTATGGCCTAATCTGGGAAGTTCAATTATATGGAAGTAATTGTGTGCCTAAACAACCCACACATTGGACATAAGTAATCCTGGATAAAAAAGTTTATTAAACTTGTCTTCACATTCACATAAATTTTTTTTAGAAAAGACACCATCTAGGCCAAGACCTTTTTTTCTTTTTTCCTTCAAAGAATAATGTTGAGGATCAATTTCTCCAGCTTAACATCACCAGCCTTGGCAGCAGCTCATATTTGGAATATAAATGATGTCATCTGGTTGGCCTTTTCCCATCACAAACAGTAAATCTCCAAATCTGGAGAGATCTTTTATTTGGTTACACATATTGTACAGCATCAAGGGGTTAGAACACATGTGCTAGAGATTATTAAAATCATCTGGAGGAGAATGGCTTATTATTGGAAAGCCCAGAACTTACAACCCTTTCATGCCTGGTGTCTCCATCAACCCTTCTTTGGTTCCTGCCTTTTCAAAGCAGCAATTGTGGCCTGTTGGCCCATGGTCCTTTGCAGACCGTGGTGCAGCATGACTCTTCTCCAGAAAAAGATATCCCCAGCAGAGTATAGAGAAAGGGGAACAGGAGTAAAAGTGAGAAAGCCCAGTCTCAGCTTAGCAATGTGCCAAATATTATGCATATGACTTTGGATGAGACATTTAAATTCTGCTAGTTTCAGTTTCTCATCTGTAAAGTGGAGATGATAACCAGCCTCACAGGATTGTTTGAGATGAACAGTACAAAGGAAAATCATTGAATATTTGCTCATTGCTTTATAATTTGCTAAAATCTTACAATTACATTAGCACAAGAAAGACACTCAGATACTTGTTGAATGATAAACAGGTGGTAATATGGTTTGATGGATTCTAGGTCATTAAATTATCTCACATCTCTGAACTTAGTTTTCTTCATTTGTAATGTACATTCAATTTTATCTTTCTTTTAAGGTTGTAGTGATGAATAAACAAAATAATACACATGAAGCATTAGTGTCTGGCACATCAGTGCACTTGAGAAATAGAGATTCCCTTTCTTCAATCGCTGTCTCTTTCAGAGCTCCATTTTCCTCATTTCACAGAATTGGTGCTAATACCAACATTTTACCTGTTGGAGGAGACAGCTGTGGAACAGAGGGAATGGTGAGCCCATGCTTTGGTCCTAACTTTCCAACTTCCCAGTTCTGTGTCCTTTGGCAATTTTCTTGGGGTCTCTTCTCCATCCAAAAATGAGGGAGCTGGTCTGGATCTGAAGTTCTCAAACTTTTGAAATTTATAGATCAAAGAGACAACTAAATCAACCAACAAAACAACCATAAACCAGAAGCTTAACACAACGTGCTCAAGTTTTATTTGATAAGTAGGTTTTTTTAAAAAATAACTGCCACTGAACATTACAATCACTTCAAACAAAAGGACAATGAATGCCAAAAAAAGAAAAAAAAGAAAAAGAAAAGTTTCAGAATACAAGGCATCTCTTTAAATTGAATAAACTAACTTTATGAAAAAAATATGAAAGTGTTCTATCATCCTCATTTTTTTCTAATTTTTCTAAAAACTTATGAAAATTTTTTGTGGACCAACATGGGTCTTTAAAGCAGTGTTTGGGAACCACTGAGATGTGTGATCTGGAAGGTTTCTTTTAGCATTAGTGTCCTGTGACTCTATCATGATTCTACCATGGTGAGAAGCTGTGATGCTTACACAACAGTTTGTTTAGGTAAGATTGGTAAAACAGCGAGCCAATTTAAAGAAGAAACCAATCAATAGCTCATTTTGCTGAACTGAGTGACTCTGGGTCTAAATACAGAGCTTAATTTAGTCAAAAGAGTCTAAGTTATTATGCATGGATTAACACCTACAAAGTATCCCACAGGCCCTCAAGACACTTCCATGGCCCTAACGTTAATCCTGGCTCGGGCTGTGTTCTCTGCTGACTGTAAATGGATGATGGTTACACTTGCACCTACTTACATCAAAGTGCAAGAGGTATGTGAGTGGGCCAATGTATCCAAAGCATTCCTAACTCAGCACATGTTCACCCCGAGGTCAGTGTCTCTGACACCTTCCACTCTATAATCTCAAGCCAAAAAATGTCTCTGAACTTTACCATAGTGTTCTCAACGTCCCTGTATGTATGCCTTGTATTTTTATTGCAAGATTCTAAATAGAGACTCTCTGATTCATAGTTAGCACTCATTTCTAACAAGCTTGGTCATCTGGTATTGACCGAATTACAAAAAGAGAAGCAAAATAGAGATAGGAGAAGCTATTACGGTCAGTGGTTGAGGCTGTGTTTGACTTCATAAAAGGAAAGAAAATCAAAATCAAACAGAACTGACTATAAGCTAGTTAGAACAACGGTAGATGTCCTTAACTTTGATTCCAAGTCATCAAGGAAAGTTAAACTATATTCAACAACCTTCTTAAAGAAGTGGATGGTTATAGCTTATAGCCAAATTGGTTGACATAGGTGCTCAGAGGGGCAAACCTCAGCGATCAGGAAATTCACCTAAAATGGGTGGATGCTCATTGTCCTGTGATTCTGGATAAATGAAGTGGTGACAGCAACAGGAGTAACCATCATAATGACTGGCTATTACATTGTATTTTGCCTTTTATGAAGCAAGTACCCCTCACATCCATTTTCTCATTTAATACTCAGATCAACCCTGTGAGGGAGAAATATAATTGATATTATCCACTCATTTCTCCAAGTGAGGAAATCAAAGCTCAGCTTGGTTAAGTAGCTTACCAAGGCAGCAGAGCTAGTGGCAGAGTAAGAATGCAAACCCCAGTCTTCTGACTTTAAGCCCAGAGCTTTTCCCACCCTCTGCTCTTCTCTCATCCTTATAAATAGCCATAAGACTAAGAGGTTCAAAAGAACTTCCTTCGGGTTCTCAGGCCCATTATAAATGCCACTTGCCCTGGGGAGGAAAATAAAGCCCATGCTCTTTGCTGGCCTATGTGCTAAGTCATTGGCGCCCAGAAATAACCTCCTGGAGACTATGGGCCTTGTATTTACCGCAAAGCAGTGGGTAAATAACTAGTTGGTGTTTTAGTGTTTTGTGGTCACTTAATCTGTTGTATTGCTTCCCAAGACTCTGAAGGTTTCCTTTTTCAGTTAATTTTTATTTACATTTCTGAGGTCTGTGTTGTTTGGGGTTTGGTTCATTGGATGTTTTTCTTGGAATGTGTTGCCATTGGCTTCAGGATGTTCCTGCTCTGCTATTTCATGGAATTTTCCCTGAGTGTGGATTGCTATGTATTTCTTTGGGGCAGTGAGCCAAGACAGTGCTGGTATGTAATCTGTTCCTCTTGCCAGAGAACTTCTTGTCACCCATCCACAGAGTGCTTAGTTGTATTTCTTCACTGATAATCCCCCTCCCATCTGTTAATGTGCAGCAACCTTGGACTTTAGCCTTCTTGTGTGTTGTGCATTGTTGGCTCTGGATAAGAAGAGCCCAGTTGCTTCTGATAGAGATTGTGTCAACTGATTCTGCCAGTTTGTTCCATCAACCCAGGGTTGGGGAAGGAGATATGCACCAAGTGTCATGGAAAGAGTGGAGAAGTCTTGTAGGGTTAGTGCTATAGACAAAGCAAGAGTGTGTGATTGAAAATGTTCAGCCCTTCATGCAGCCCTGGGCCCCAGCAGGAGACAGAGCCAGGAATGCCAGGTGCATGGCAAGCACCACATGCTCCCACGTCCCTCAGCAAGCCTTTCTTTATTTGTCTATGACAAGCCTGTAAAAATTATGTGCCAGAGAAAAATAAGAATTTGTTCCATATCAGAAAGTTTTGTTCTTTGGATGCAATTTTGTGTGAATGTGGTATGGGTAAAAAAAAAGGAAAAAAATTAGAAATTTCAAATAAATTTTGGTCATTAAAATGTTACGTTTCTTTCTCCCAAGACTTTTACCCTAATTAAGATGCAAAGCACATATTGATGCAGAAAGTTGTCCTGAATAAATCTTTTCTTTGGCTTTTATATTTATTCATTTCATTGTTTTGTTTATGTGTTCTATATCCCTATTCTTTCCACAAAGAATTTGGGATAGCTAACAAAAATGTGTCAGTAAAAAGTAAAATATTCCTAAATCATCAGGAGAAGCAGGGTGAGTAGACAGTATTAAAGATATGAATAAGATTAGTGTTTAGAATTTCATAACAAATACCCCTGTAAAATTACTAAAAGCTATTCACAAAATTGATTTTAAAATCCTGCTGTTTATCATTCGAAGGGTGCTGTGGCTCTCTAATCTGTAGATAGTCTGAATTGGGTGCATTTAAGAATCTGCATGGTTTACTTTTAATTTGGAGGTGGAGAAGGCCAACTCCAATCCCCATACCAACTTCAGTTGCACTGGCTGAAGTGGTACACATCTGAAGGCCAACAGTTTTCATATTTGCAAGGTAACAAAAAGAGAAATAATACTTTCTAGGTATCTAATACATACTAGGCATTGCATCAATAATGTTTCATTTAGTGATTCATTGAATCCTCTCAATCACTCTATTGGATAAGAATTACCTCCATTGGATGGATAAGATAACCATCCAATGGAGGATGGATATGAGTAACTTGCCAAGATTTACCCAACTAGTAGAGAGAGACAAAACCAAGATCAATGGAGGCATCTATGCCCTCAAAGCCAATGTTCTTCTCATTTCATCAAATTGTGTGCTTGAGAGACAGGTAGGAGAATGTGGAGTATGCTTCCCCTAGTTGGTGAGTATTAAACCTTCAAACAAATGTGGTGTATTCAAAGGTTGCCCTCAAGCTGTAGAATGACCAGGAAATAGCTGTAAGTTAAAGGTGGTGGGTGGGTAAGCTCAATAAAAGGGAATATCTATGGTTATGACACCAGGCACTGCCATACAAACATCCTCTAACCATCCCAGAGAGAACATACGTATCCAAGTTCCTCCAAATTAGAAGATGTTAAAAAACAAAACAAAAAAAGAGTGAGAAACTACAGCCCTATTATAGAGTGAGCAATCATGCTAATCAGAGAGAGGATGGATATTGGTGTTTGCTGTACCTTTTACTCAGAGAAAATGAGTAACATTAGAAATCCTCGTGGTCTCCAAAATCCTTTCATCTCTGAGCCTTCTCAAGTGCCATCCTCTCTGTCTTTCCCTATTTGTCTTCCGTGGCAAGCTCCTACTTATTCTACGATTTCTCAAATGTCACTTCTGCAAAGACTTTGCTCTTTCTCCCACACGGCCTTAAGGAATTCTATTTTCTGTGCAACTACTAAAGTTATGTACCTCCACATCATAAAACCTTATTACCATAATTTTTATATGTTTCTCCAACTTCTCATTGAGTAGTAATCAAATATATGGGAAAAAACATGTTTTTCATCTTCTAATTTCTAATTAGCTCATTTAGCTCTGAAGGTTGCTCTTCAGAGCAACCTTTGAACTAGTAACTCTTACTATTCTCATTTTACGGATGAGGAAAATGAGGCAGAAAGATAAAAAGAAACTTGCTCAGTTGTAGAGCAAGTAAGTGGCGGAAGTGGGACTTGTACCTAAGCAGGCTGGCTCCAGAATCCTTACTACATAAGTATCTTCATCAGACACTTCTGAACCCCCACCTCCTCTTTCTTACTCTTCTTCCAGAGAAGGTTCTTGTAATCTGCTCCTCTCGTAGCCTCTTTTCTCATCATAGTTTGATTTCTTCCTCCCCATAAACTGCACGGACTCCCTCCTAATAATGGAGACTAAGATGAAGTTAGCTGGAACCCTATCCTGGCTCCAGGCTCCAAACCCTCTTCTTACAGCCCTCAGGCTTCTCAGCATGCAAAGAGCCCTGCAGCTATTAGAGCCCACCCATTCCAGGAGGGAGTGGAGGATTATGAATAAAAATTATGATATGAATAAGACATCTGCTTCAGGTTGAGCACAACAGCAACCTGGATCTGAATTAAAGATTAGCATACAGGACTTTATTGAGGAATTCTTGAGTATTTACTTAGGATGACATTCCTGGAAAGGGAGGAAAAACATGCAAAGTTAGGCAGAGTGAAAAAATTGAGCTATGATATAGTCCCAAAAAGGCCTCAGCTGACGCCATGGGGAGTTCTGGAGTTGGGATGGCCTTTCAGAACTATACCAAGTTGGAATGAGGTGGCGTGGCCATAGATCAGTGATTGGAGGCAGGCTGTTCCTTGAGAGGAGACGTTACCTTGGCCAAGGAGGACTGACATCAAGGGCCATCTTCACCACCACTCCCTGCAGCTGGGGAAGTAAGTACTCCATTTCTGAAAGGGAGGTCCATGGGGCCCATCAGGGCATCCACCCAACATCCCATTCTTTAAATGCCCAGCATTGTAATATTCTAAGTGCTGTAGCTTCATTTTCCAGATGGGGCAATTAAGGCCTGGCAAGGTAAAGTAACTTGGCAGAGATCACATAGACTCAGTAGCAACTGAGCTGGTATTGAAACTCAAGCCTTACTGACTGCAAAGCCCATACTCCTTCCCTGCATTAAGCTGTCTCCCTCAGGCACATTATAAATCGTATGACAGCATGTATGTGGTAATCTTTTGAAGACCAGAAATACACACTC
Source organism: Indri indri (assembly GCA_004363605.1). Lineage (NCBI taxonomy): Eukaryota > Metazoa > Chordata > Mammalia > Primates > Indriidae > Indri > Indri indri. The sequence continues at coordinate 13,244 of RJWJ010018026.1, forward strand.
ATAGAACTGATCTCCTTCCAGAACTGCACTCTTCCATCATCCCCCAAACAAGCAACTCCCTCTGAGCCCACACACCCACTTGCTCTCACTTTCCACATGTTTGCTTGGATGTTGTCACCAATTACATACTAGAAAGATGTCATCTGGAAAAGAAGCCATAGTCATTGTTGAAGTAAAGTCAGAACTACTCTCAAATTGGGCTTGGACTCTGGTCTAGTCCATAGTTGAGGCTATCTCACTTTTTAAAACAAAAGACAATTAACAGTATTTCCCAAAATGTGGCCCACTGATCCTTCAGGTAAAACTGCAGGTCCTTAGCATGAATTGAGGCAGTGACACCAAACTGTAGTAGTACTTATGTTCTTTAATACTATGCGCTCACAGTTAAAAAAACAAAAATAAAAGTCAATTTCATGTAAAAATGTCCTTCATGGAGCAATAAAAATATTAATTTTACTACTCGAAAGAGCAACTGACAAACTATGGCTATTCATACTTGGGTATAGGTCATACATTTTCTCAAAAATGAGTGAAAAGAGCCTGTTACTTCAAGGGAAAACAACTCATGATGTTTGTTGTCAAAGATTAAATTCAAGCTTTCAAGCAAAAATTAAAATTTTGGAAAACTTGAATCTGCCATCAGGAGCTTGATGTCATACTAATATTTACAGACTTTTCTGATGAGAAACATTGGTGTGATAATAAGAAATGTGATTTTGTTATATTATATAATGAAATGAGTCAACATTTTGAAAATGTGCATAACTCACGGAATTGATATTTTCCATATGGCCAGTGCATGATGTTAAAAATTATGCGTGGGCCAAAAATTCACTCAACGGAAAAGTTACACAAATGGATTTCCATGTAGTAGAAGACAAAAGCTCATTGATATTGCTTTAGATTTCACATTATAACTAACCTTTTAGAAATTACCGCTTGTCAAGTTTTGGTGTAGTATCAAAGAAGAATATCCATGGTTATCTAAAAAGTTTATTAAAATATTAAGCCTTTACCCAACTACATATCTGTATGATATCTGGATCTTTTCATAGACTTCAAACACTATATTGCACAGATCTGACCATAGAAGCAGATACGATAATCTATCTTTTATTAAATCATACATTAAAGAGATTTGCAAAAATGTAAACAATGTCACACTTCTCACTGTTGTTTTTAGTAAATATAGCTATCTCATAAAAATGTTATTTCTATGAACATGTAATGGATTCATTAGGGTTATTTTTAAATAAATTAATAGAGAGTTTTATAATTTCTCAGTTTTAATTTCTAACGTCAATAAATATAACCTACATAAACAAAAACACTTTGGGTTCCTCAATATGTTTTGAGAACTACTAGTCTAGAAGCACTTAGTCAACACTGAGAGAGAGAAGTAGGATTTTTTTTTTCCAAATAAATTATTTAAAATACTGAATGAATAAATAGAACAAATATTTTTTTAAATAAATTAATGAGGAAAAGGAATGAGGTATTTGAATAAGTACATGGGGAGAGTTCAAGAGAGTGTTGACTGAGATTGTGTGGAGATAATGAATCTAGAATATGAAAATATAAGAACTGGAAGATCACTTAGATAGAGAGGCAGAATATAATTTATTCAGTGTGTACCAAATGGAAGGCACATTATACATGCTACAATTCTCACAATGGTGTGAAGGGCCAGGTATCACCATTCCCTTTTCACACAGAAGGCCCTGACTCTTGGGGAAGTTATATGGGAAAGAGTGTGTGTAACATGGCTGAGAGCCAATCCCAGATATATCTGGTTCCATATTGGTCCCATCTGTTCCCTTGCACTGTGTCCCTTCCCACCTCCCTAATCCCTTCTCACTCCTTAAAGAGGAGTAAGTGAGATTTAGAGAGGCCAAATAATACATAGGAGTCACAGAATGAATTAGCAGCAGGGTCAGATCCAGAAAGCACCTCTTGGGGCCCCTGGCTGGCGCTGTTCCCATTGCCCAGGCCGTGGTCCCTGGAGTCAAAGAGATTTTGCAGTGTGGCTTGTGTGGTCCCAGCCCTGAGAACTGAGGGTCCCAAGACAAACTTAAGGAGAATTCTATTCTGGGAAAGAAAGTTTGAGCATCTGTAGAGTGATGTGGGTGATTCTTCCACAGCAACTGAAAGAAAAAAGAAAAGAAAAGAAAGAAAAAGGCAGAAGTAAATTTTGTAGTCCTGATGAAGCATTCTTGCTCTTTCTCTGGCTGTGACTTTTATTAAACAAATGTTTATAGAGCAACTCTTGCAGGATAAACATTGTGTTAGGTGGGCCATTGGGCTGGGTGTTGGAGAATCAGGGATGAATCACAGATATTGCCAATGCTGGACAGTCTCACAGTCTTGTGGGGAACACCAAAGGAAACAGTCCCAATGCAGCGTGCGTGATCAGAGCTTTGAGAGGGAAAGCATGAGGTGGTGTAGGAATCTAGACAAGAAACTCAACCCAGTCTGGGTCTGATAGCATGGCATCTGAGCCAGGTCTCAAAGGACTCATTAGAATTAACTGGTAGAGAAAGGAGATAAGACAGATGAATAGTGTGTGTCACACACTCAGGGTGTGACTTCCTGGAGGACTGAAAAATATTCCACCTTGACGGGAGTGAGTGGGGGTAGGCGATACCTCCTCGCATGTTTGGCAACAGCCCCTCCCACACTTGGATTCCATACTTGGTCTTACTGAAACACCTTCAGTTCAGGTTTTAAATATTTTTGAAAACCCCACGGATTCATCATACTAGCTACTTGAACCTCTAAAGGTCCAGAGAGTCCAGGCTAGGGATCAAACATGTGGGCCAAATATGGTGTGATTTTCTGAATTGGCACAAGAGAGTCCAGCCCATAGTTAAGTGATCTAAAAATGCTTCCTGAAGCAGTGCATGGTTTTTTCTTTACTTCTGCTTGTTTCTTTCTTCCCTTCTCTTTCAGCTGCTGTAGAATAATCGGTCCCTCACTCTACGTATGCTCAAATTTCCTTCCCCAAGACAGATTTCTCTCTTAGTTTGTCTTAGGACTCTTGGTTCTCAGTCCTGGGGCTGAGAGAGCACATAACCCACCTGCAAATTTGCTTCCGAGGGTCTTAGTCTTTGGTACATCACATCTTTTACATCTCTACCCAACTATACCAGCAATTACTTCAGTACAAGGAACCTGACTTTTCCACCTCTCAATTTCCACCTTAGGCCAAAGAAGAGTTTATTTAGTGAGAAAATTGAAAAAGAAAGGAAGGATAAGAAGCAAAGTTTTTGTCCTAATGAAAGTCTTTTGCTTTTTCTCAGCCGTAACTGCTACCCAGATGCCCTGTTAAAACTGCAGCAACAACTTTTCTTTCCCACATGGACAAGTTTGTCATGATTCTTGTGTTTATATTTCCCAACCCACTCTGATTCAGAGGGAAAAATTAAGAGGACTCCGTAGGAAAGTGCAAAACCCGAGCACAAGAAGGCCGGGTGTGGGGAAGATGCTGAGTGTGTGAGTCAGCTCCCAGATGCAAGCAGACGTCGGATCCTTCTCATCAACCCTTCCTCGATTTCCTTTCTTTCCCACTGCAGCCAAGATACATCCTGAGCTGTGACAGCTGATGGAAACCGGGCACAGAAACCCATGGAAAAGTCTGCAGAGACAGGATGAGTCTTGAGCCAGGTCATTCCACAATCCAAAATGAAGGTGACTGTGAGGCGACTTCCAGCTGCTGCTAAGATGATAAAGTTACCACCGTTTCCTCCAGTGTCTGGTTAAGTCTTCTCTGAAATCTTGCCCCATCAATCACGTCCACTTTGAGCCCCCTTTCTTCTGCAGCATAATAAATTTGATCAAATCTCTTTCATCCAAAAGGAGTAATATGTTTTTGAAACACCAGGACCAACAACAAAACAACGCAACAGTAAAGCCTGCTCCTGAATCTCCACTTATCTTTTATCTAATTTCTGTTCTTTCTTTCTTTCTCATTCAACCTTTTTTTTAAAGAGCTATCTACACTCTCTGGCCCCATTTTCTCATTCCCCATTTGCTTTTACATCCACTAAAATCTGGCTCTTCTTCCTACTCCCTCCAAATCGCCAATTCCTCTATGCACATTTCTGTCTTCATCTCATCCGACACCTTGGCAGCACTTGACCTCTTGGCCATTCTCTCCTTCTCATTGTCCTCCTTTGACTTTCACAGCTCTGCTCCCTGCTCACGTTTTCTCTCTCTCTGGCCACTCTTTCTCAGAGTTTCTCACTGCTTCCCTCACTCTCCCCTGTAATATCGGTGTGTCCTATATTTCACGTATCTCATTCTTGGTCCAGTTTATTCCTTTCTCACTCCTCATTTAAGAAACATTTTGGGGCACTTCCTATGTGCCAGGCAATGTTCTAGGGAGCCGGGGATTAGCACCTAAGTTTACAGTGCTGTGGAGCCTGGAGTACCGAGGGAGACACAGGATTCCCACTTGCCCACTGGCACTGCAAAGTTTCATCTGTATCTACTGTCTCATCTGCCACCAACATGCTCCTAACTTTATAATCCATGGCTCCAATTATGAACTTTGGCCTATGTTCCAGACCCATGCTGCTACCTGAAAGTCCTTTAAAAAATACCAACCCAATCTGTACATTATTTCTATCACATGCAGAAATTGAATCAATTTTGTTTGTTTGAATTAAATTAAATTGATCTCTTTCACAAAGCCCTGTTCCTTCTCTGTTATTCCCTGTCTCTAAATGGCATCATCATCCAACCAGCCACTTAAGCCCTAAACTTAGAAGACAGTTAAGAGTCTGCTTTCCCTCCCTCATCCTTCAGTCCATTTCCAAGTCATAGGGATATCACCTCCTAAATATCTCTTATTTCTGAACATCCCCTCTTCAATCCCTGTTTGAGTACCCTTATCAGGTCATCATCATTGCTTCACTGCCTTTCACTACAGAATGAACTCTCTAACACACAACATCGATAAACGTTTGAAACTCTTCAATGGTTTCTTGCTGCTGAGGAAAAGCAAAACTATCAGCTAGCGAGGCCTTCCATGTTCTAGACCTCCTAGGATCCAGGTCTTCCTAACATTTCAGCCATACTTCCCCAACTCCTTCTGGCAGAACCATATAACCCAAACTTATAACCAAATTGACATTTTTAGAGTGATTTGAAGGAGCTATCTCATGCTTATGCCCCAATGACATTGCAAAATCTCTTTCCTCTTCGTGACATACAATCTTTTCCTTATCTTCTTATAGACTGCCTTGTCATTCTTCACTATTCAGCTCCTTGGCTAAAGTCTTCCGTATGCCACCAGGTATAATGAATTTTTTTCTTATAACATTGTCACATGTCAAATTTACAGCAAGTATCACATTTTTAGAAACTGCGTGCTTTGCTTTTTAAGTTCCTAAAAGTTAGAAATTGTACAGTTTTCATGTTTTATTCCCTGCTCTGCATACGGCACCTAGCAGAGTGATGCTAAGAAAATGTGTGTATATAAGACAACCTAGAAACCAAGCTGTTTCTTACCTAGATTCATCCAAGTTTGCTATGATTTTGATTCTACAGTGTCATTTTTATTTTTTCAGCTAGAGAGCAATATTCTTAGAGTGCATGTCATCTCTGGATACAAAATGTTTTCACTAAAATCTAATCTGTCCTGGGCGAGTGCCCCATCTGGTAACAGCAGAGGCCATTACTGAGCTCTCAATATGGCACTATTTCTGGGAGATCTGCTGCTCTTCCAGTAACAGGGTGATTAACTTGAACTCATCTCATCATGATACGGGTGCTATTTATTCTAACAGAGACAAACATACGTTTCAGGTAAAGATTTTCCTTCTTTGCCTGCACACTTATGACAGGTTTACCTTTAAAAATGCCCTATGTGTTGCTATAATGTCCTACATAACTTTGCTTCCAACTACAGATAACATTTTATAACAAAGGAAATATAACAGTGGGTTCCCACTCATTAGTCTTATCATGTGCCCTATTGCTTAGATACAACTGTTTTGATAGAATGAATGATGGGATGGCCTAAAACAAGCTCACTTTTGGTACCAGGTGGGACACAATATCCTATGGAGAAATTTTTGCTTGCCAAATCACTACCTTGAACTCTGCAAGCTTGGGTTCCTACTGCCCCGGAAGAGAAATATTTCCACAAGAGAAAAAGTTCTATTTCTGTAGAATGAAAAGCTGAGACTCCCTCTTCCCTATATTTTTGGGTTTCTCATGCTGCTGGACCAACAGGCAGAGAAGTGTGTTTCTGTCCTAGCAGGAGTGTTTGATCCCAACTACCAAACGGAAACTGGGGTGCTACTATGTCATGACAGTGAATAGGAGTAGTCTGGAGCCCAGGGCATTCACTAGGCACTTCTTGTTCTCCCTTGTCCAATAGTCCTGTTCAATGGAAAACTGTACATCACCCAAAACCAGATCTTTAAGGACCTAGATATATAATGATTTGGGCTACTTTGATGTATTTAAAAAAATGCCATTCAGCTGAGGGACTGGCAGAGGGTAAGAGAAACATGAATGTGTAGTGTAGGAAGGCAGCTACCATCACTACGTAGGCCCCGTGATTGCTTATAAGGAAGCTGAGTTATACCTTTGTATTTTTAAAAATTATTTTTTCTTATCCACTCCTCATTTCCACCCACTATCTTTTATTAAGAACCATGGTGATAGCTAGCATTTTAGGTTTCTCATGAGAATATGATCAAATTGAGACCTCCATGTGATGCCATGGTATCTGGTGGGATTTTTGTGTAAATCCATCTTTTACCTGACAAAGACAAGAGGGGATGCTGAAGGGAAAAGGTGGTGGACAGTGTCAAGTTTCTTCCAAGTGGCCTTCCTATCCACTCTCCACCGTTTTCTCCCCAGCTCTGTGCCCCTGGACACTGGCTTTTATACCCACCTCAATGGGCCCCCAAGTTCAATGGCCTCCTTGGGTTCAGCAAATGGAGACTGGAGATCAGAGGACAAAAGGAATGTGAGGCTGGGCATTTATTCTCCAGATTCATCCCTGGCAGATCACCTCAGGCAGGCCATGTCCCTAATTTGAAGGCCATAGGTCCTGTCAGGTGCCTTTGCCTAAGACTATCCTCTCCTTAACCCTGCTAGCCTAACCCCGTAATTACTTCCTGTTTTTACTAGCTGCAGGTACTTCACCATCCTTTGTTTCCCTCATCTGTGACTACACCATTGTGAATACTCCTTTTAGAAGACTATACTCAAGTCACTCAATTTGAGAATGTCATCTGTTTTCAGCTGGGACGTTGACTGATACATCTGGCATCCTTTGCATCTCGGAAGGATGGTTGGGATTGCCTGAGAGTCTTAAAATGACTGCTGCAGCAGATTGACACTCCTCTGGGGGTCCCACGTTTCTGGGTGAAATGGCTTTTCGGAAGACTTAAAGTCATTATTTTCCTTTTCTTTCTTTCTTTTTTTTTTTTTTGTGGAACTGTTTATAGGGCTTCCCACTATCCTCTACTCTCAAAGCAAAAGGTGCACCAGGCCATACTAAATGGGGGTTTGGAATCATTTAAATTTTCACTGATGGTGAATTCCATAGCTGTGGGCCTTAGGCTAGGATGGCTGCCATGCAGCTAAGGACTGACAGCGTCTGTTCTTGGCTGGCTCAAAAGGACATAGATGAACAGCTGGCCACAGTGTCAGGTTACAATATAGCAAAAGGAGGAGAGTCTGCTCTTCTCTCACACTGCTAAGGAAATTTCCAATACGATGATTGTTCTCCAAATAGTAATAAAGAGAACTTAATCATTTGTGAACTAGACCAAGAGGGAGAAATGGGTATCAACTGGAAAGAAAAACATGTCAAGAATCAAACCCTTTTGCTTCAGCCCCTCCAAAAACTTTCTGTGGTCTTCTCCATTCTATTAATAGCATTCTAATGCGCCTTTTTAAATTTTTTTTTATTTCAGCATATTATGGGGGTACAGATGTTTAAGTTACATATGTTGCCCTTGCCTCCCCTCCCCGCCCCGTCTGAGTTTCAAGTGTGTCCATCCCTTGGATGGTGCACATTGCACTCTTTGTGTATGCATATACCCATTCCTTCCTCCCCCCTCCCCCCCGACATCCAACAGATGTGATTCTTATGTGTGCAATTATGTGTTGATCAGTTAATACCAATTTGATGGTGAGTACATGTGGTGCTTGTTTTTCCATTCTTGGGATACGTCACTTAGTAGAATGCATTCCAGCTCTATCCAGGAGTATACAAGAGGTGCTTTACCACCATTGTTTCTTAAAGCTGAATAGTACTCCATGGTATACATATACCACGTTTTATTAATCCACTCATGTATTGATGGATACTTGGGCTGTTTCCACATCTTTGCAATTGTGAATTGTGCTGCTATAAACATTCGGGTGCAGGTGTCTGTTTTGTAGAGTATCATTTGTTCTTTTGGGTAGATGCCCAGTAATGGGATTGCTGGATCAAATGGTAATTCTACTTGTATCTCTTTAAGGTATGTCCATATTGCTTTCCACAGAGGTTGTACTAGTTTGCAGTCCCACAGCAGTGTATGAGTGTTCCTATCTCTCCTCATCCACGCCAACATTTATTGTTTTGGAACTTTTTGATAAAGGCCAGTCTCACTGGAGATAAGTGATATCTCATTGTGGTTTTGATTTCATTTCCCTGATGATTAGAGATGTTGAGCATCCAATGCACGTTTTGAAGTTAGAGATTCAGGGGCGTTCTTTCTTCTTCCTCTAGTCGCCTCAAGTTCTGAGTGAGCCTGGCATACTGGAACCATCCAGACAGACCTGGGTTCAAATTGCAACTCTAATACTTTAGAGAGCTGTGACCTTGGACAATACAAGCTCCACCTCCGACTCTCAAGTTTTTCATTTGTAAAATGGAAATGATACCTAATAACCCTTGATTAGAGAAAATATGAGGACAATTAATACGCTGAACAAGCATGATTTGTAAAACAATTAAAACACACCTTTGTTTGTGTTCCTTCATCCCTTTAAAATGTTTTAAGTGGAAGTGATTTTTCACTCTCCTGGATAAAAAAAAAAAAGAAAAGAAAAAGCATGTGCAGATCCCATAACTTTTCTCTTATTCTTTATTTTTCTCTTAGGTACTAGATAGTCCTACGGTTCTCTAAGAAACAGAACATGGTGCTTTAGAGAGATCAGATAAGGAAGAAGAGACAAAAATAACTAAGCCTGGCCCGGCGTGGTGGCTCACGCCTGTAATCCTGGCACTCTGGGAGGCCAAGGCAGGTGGATCGTTTGAGTACAGGAGTTCGAGACCAGCCTGAGCAAGAGCGAGACCCCGTCTCTACTAAAAATAGAAAGAAATTAGGTGGACAACTAAAAATATATAGAAAAAATCAGCCGGGCATGGTGGCGCATGCCTGTAGTCCCATCTACTCGGGAGGCTGAGGCAGTAGGATCGCTTGAGCCCGGGAGTTTGAGGTTGCTGTGAGCTAGGCTGACGCCACAGCACTCTAGCCCAGGCAAAAGAATGAGACTCTGTCTCAAAAAAAAAAAAAAATAACTAAGCCTGGGGTAGGGGGAGAAAGCTATCATATTTGAAAATTATATAACTATCTCTAGAAAGCCTAAAAGAATCCATGGACCATTTATTAGAAATAATAAAATAATTTTTAAATGTGTTTGATTATAAGATAAAAATTAATTTAATTCTTATAAACTTCCAGAATATATAAGTAACTCCCATAAAACAGTAAGAAAAACCCAAATATTTATAAAATATGATTTAAATGAAGACTCAAATGGAAAGATATGCCATATTCATAGAAAGAGAAACTATTATAAATATATTAATTCTCTCTAAATTGATCTATAAATTTATTAATAATACAATTCCAATTAAAATCCCATTATGGCCTTCTGAGGAAACTGACTCCCTTATTCTAAAGCGCATGTGGAAGAACAAAGGCCAAATAATAGCTAAGACATTTCCATAGTGGGAGGATATCCTCTATCAAATATCAAGATTCACTATAAAGTTTGTTAATTAAGACGCTACAGGGTTGATGCGAACACGGATGAATCAGCCACAGGATCAGAATAGAGATTACTACAAAAGGACTCCACTTATACGAAAAATTGTTATCTGACAGAGGGGCACGACAGATTATTTGAGAAAAAAGGACTTATTATTAAATGGTTCTAGGATAATTGGATATCCAAATGTACAAAAATGAAGTTGGATCTCTCATATATACCATACACAAAATAGTTCAAAATGGGTTAAGGATGTATCTAATAGGAAAACTTTAAAATCTGTAGCAGATTATATAGGATACTATCTTTATGACAATGGGGTAAAAATTGTTTCTTAAGTAAGACACAAAAAATGCTAACGTAAAAGGAAAAAAGTGACACATTCAACTATATTGAAATGTAAGACTTCTATTCATAAAGAAACCATAAAGACAGCAAAAAAAAAAAAAAAAAAAAGACACAAACTGAGCATATTTGTAATGCTTTCGAGTGACAAAGGATTAGTATACAGATTATAAAAAGAACTGTTATAAATTAATGAAAAAAGTCAAATAACTCAAAAGAAAAATGGGAAAAAGACATGAATTGATATTTTATTTAAAAACACACAAATGTGGCAAACAGACATTTGAAAAGATTTTTAACTTATTAGTAACCTGGGAAATGAAAATTGGGACAATGATTTTTATTCATCACACTAACAAAAAATCTTTGTCTGATATTTGTTGTTGAGAATGTGAAGGATAGGGAATATAAGAAGTACCATAATTAGTTGGCATTATTTTATGTGATAAAATTAAATAGCCACATAGTCTGTGACCCAGAAATTCCATTCCTAGAGATTTCTCCCTAAAAGAAGTATAAATAGGTATAAAAAGACATGCAAAAGAATTGTTTTAGCAACATTGCTTATAATAGCAAAATATATAAATGAATGAATAAAAACTGGATATAACACAATATTAATCTACAGGAAAATGATATCAAAATTATGGCATAGTTACACATTTAAATATTACAGAGTAATGAAAATTAACTATAGCTGTAGATAACTGCACAGAGAATCTTAGACATTGGGTCATAAAGCAAGTTTCAAGTTATTATATTCGGTATTATGACAAAAATAATTTTGAAATATAGTGTTGGAGAATAAATATATAAGTGATAGAACCACAAAAAAAGAGAATGATAAATGCAAAAACTGAAAGAGAGGTTACCTCTGAGGGATAGGCATAGTGATGGCAAAGGGAAGAAGACAGAGGAAGCTGGAGTACTGATGATGTTCTATTTCTCAAGTTTGATGACGGGCTCTTAGGTGTTCATTGCATTATTTTGCTTCATAGCCATATTGCACACATTCTTTATGTCCCACAGTTTACTGGCGCTCTTTTCCATCTTTTTCCTCTCTATGGTTCTGACTGAATAATTACTATTAACCTATCTTCAAATCCACTCTTGCCTCTGTTCACTTCCTTCTGCTAGTGAGACCACACGGTGAATCATTTATTTTAGTTACTTTAGTTATTCCATTCTAATATTTCAATTTGATTCTTTTTTTTTTTATCATTTTCTATTTCTCTGCTAAAAGCTTCTGTGTTTCCATTTATTTCCAGAGTATTCACTTTTACCTCAGAGAGAATGGTTCTAATAACTGCTTTAAAGTCTAGGTCTGATAATTCCAACATCTAGGTTATCTCAGGGTTGATAGGTATTGATTGTCTCTTCCCTTGAGTAGGGAAGATTTTCCTGGCCCTTTGTCTATAAAGTAATTTTGGATTATATCCTTGACATTTTAAATATTTTGTTGTAAGACTCTAGATCTCATTAAAATTCTCTAATGTTTTCTTTTTTTTTTTCTTCTTTGAGACAGAGTCTCACTCTCTTGCCTGGGCTAGAGTGCCGTGGCGTCAGCCTAGCTCACAGCAACCTCAAACTCCTGGCCTCAAGCAATCCTCCTGCCTCAGCCTCCCGAGTACCTGGGACTACAGGCATGCGCCACCATGCCCCGCTAATTTTTTCTATATATTTTTAGTTGTCTGATTAATTTCTTTCTATTTTTAGTAGAGACGGGGTCTCGCTCTTGCTCAGGCTGGTCTTGAACTTCTGAGCTCAAACGATCCACCCGCCTCAGCCTCCCAGAGTGCTAGGATCACAGGCGTCAGCCACCACGCCCTAATGTTTTCTAATAAATGTTGGTTTGTTGTTGTTGTTCTTGTTGTTTTAACAGGTGATCAACTCAGGTAGGTTCAGACCACGTGTTTTATCTCACTTTCTGTGGATGGTAGTTCCAATGTCAGTTCAGTTTTCAAGACTTTGCTTTGCCTTTAGGTCTATTCCATACGTGTGCCTTTCAGGGGTGAGTAGGGACTGTGTCAGCTTATAACAGACAAGATTCCCTTCCCAAGAACTCTCCCTCCAAGATTTCCCTCATACTCTTTGGAATATGGGAAGTAAAGAATGACTTTTCTGAGTCCTCTAGCTAGAAAGCCAGGGTTCCTTTCACAATTATATACCCTTGTGCTGATGAGAAATTCCACAGAAATATTCCTACCTCAGGAACAAAGAGCTTTGAGAGAGAAAAAAAAAAAAAAGGATAAAAACCACAAGGATTTCCCCTACATTCTTCAGGCCAAAGGGGTCCTTTTCCCGGTTCACTTGACCAGAAAAACAGGCTGTCTCTTGGGGACTTAGATGCCCACACTACGGTCACCGCCACTGTCATGCAGCCTTCCAAATGGAGGGAAGGGCTACAAGAAAGAGAAAGAAAAAAAGAAACAAACAGAAAAAAAATATATATATCATGGATTTTCCCCAATACTTTCCAGCTCATGGGAGGTCCCTATTCCCAGGCCTCTGGCTAGAAAATGGGGAATTTCTTTCAGAGATTTTCTTACATGCACCCTCTCTGCAGTTATGGGACTTTCTCTATCCTTAAGTGAAAGCCAGGAGATACAAGAGGAAAAAACTGTGCAACTCGCCCTTGTAAGGATCATTATTTAGGAATCTACTTCCCTCCCTAATTGGCCTGCTATTGTGAACTTTCAGAGTCCTTAAGGAGTTCCTTTTTTATTTTGTTCTACATTTTTAGTTATAATCAGCACAAGAGAGAGGCCAGAATGAGCTTACTCCATCTTGGCTGGTGCCAAAGTCTACATTTTTTTTTTTTATGTATTAAATGTTATATAATACAAATAAAGATAACAAGAAAATAAGTCCCATCCCAGAGGATCTCATAGTCTACTGGGGGAGATAGCCTCTAAACATACTCTTTCAGGAAATTTGGCTCTGACAAGGAGAAAGGAAATAGAGCCAGAGGTACCAGGGACAAGGAGAAAGACTGAAGGGAAGGCCTGTGGTTCTAAACTTATTCTAAATAACTTCAGAATAACTTATTTCTGCCTCACTCTCTGGATAATCCATGTTATGTCATGCTGTGTCACCCCCTGCAGTAGGTCGCCAAGATGTGTTTGTGGACAGATTGCACTGTGTTGGGCACTTAGTGCTCTACCAGGTGCTATCTGAGCTCTGGTATCTTCTCTTGCCTTTTATTTCAGGGCACACCAACCCAGCCTCCAACTGCAAACTCCTGAATTTCTACACCTGAGGTCTTTCTCAGGCAGCTGAAGCATGTTTTGCCCACCTGTGTGGCAGGTAGTTCAGTGCCAGGGAGTTAACATCTGCTGGAAAAAGGCCTCAACCAATGACTGATAGAGTTGGCTTCTGCATGCCCCAGGCTGTTCCTCCTTGGGTGGATTAACTCTACGCTCTGGCTCTCAGAATTTCTCCTGCAGGGTTTAGCTCCAGTTGTCTACAGTGGTAGCAGGTTTGAGAATGCACAATTAATTTATGGGCTATTTCGCTTCTCTGACTCACTACCATTCCTCTTTCAGTGTTTTCTTATTCTCTTAAAGAAACTACTTTCATCCAAATACTTGTTTCAGGCTCTCCTTTTGGGATGATCCAAACTAAGGCAGCTGCATACTCTACATACACAGGAATGGGACTTTTATTAAGACATTTTTTGTAGCTGGGGAGTGGACAGAGCACTGGACTTCAAGTCAAGAGGTCCTAGTTTATCCACTGACCAGCTAGGTGGCCTTGAAAAAGTCACTTGATTTTTCCAAGGCTTGGATTTCCTCATTTGGAATGTAGAATAATAAAATCTACCTTATAATGGTCTCGTGACTATGAACTAAAATAAAGTAATACATGTGAAAGCAATCTATGTAACCAAAAATAGTTGTACCCCTGTAATACTTGGAAATAAAAAAAAAAAATTTAAAAAGCCACCTATCACGGAGGCCAGCACATAGTGGATATTTAGCGCATTTGTGTGTGCTAGTTGAGTATAAGTATAAAGAATTATTTCTTGTGCTGTGAACCATCCCGCCTGTTTTATTTTATTTTTTCCCTGATGGAGAGCGGGGGTTGTATTAACATGTCCAGTCAACATCAGGAATTGCTAACGGTGGGGAAATGTCGGAGAGAGTGTATTGTTTCATCTTGAGGCGCATGCTTTTAATTAACAAGAGCCTGTTTTGTTTCAACCTAGATGGGCAATAGCTCAGCAGATGGCCCCACCATTCCTGAGTCCCAGGGTGTGCAGAGGAAATGTACAGCAAACACTTCAGAGTGAGTGCATTGTTTCTTAATTTATAGGGAGTCCTCTTCTATTTGAGAATTGTTTCGTGAAGTTTTCATGGCTTTGTAGACTTTCAGGCCATAAAGAGGCCCTAGTGATCAGCCCAAATCTGTCCCTGTTGTTGTACAGTCAGGGAATTGGAGGCTCCGTAGCCTCCCCTCCCAATAGCATTTCAGGAACAATGACAGTTATCTTCAACTATTCAAAAGATCAGTAAATGAGAGAGCAAGAAGTCTTACTAAAAGGATTTCAGAAATTAAAGGAGGTGGGGAATTTTGAATTCAACTTAAGAGGGAAGATTCTGTCAACTACAGCTGTCCCAGCAACCAAGAAGATGACTGAAGGGAAAAGGTTACCATCACTGGACATGTGAACCTATGTGGGACGTTCTAGAAGGGTTTCCTGTTCTGTAGGGGGAAAATTTAACGGGTCACTAGAGTCTCTTATGATTTTATGATTCTAGAGTTCTGGGTTTCTCACAGCAAATACCTTGCACAGTCTAGAGCATATAGTATTAAAATATGGTCAGTGAATACATGATGACTGATAACTACCAAACGTCCCGAAAGTTGCCATAGAGATAATTAATTCTCATCTTACTCTATGAGTCCCTTCTTTCTTCATACTTACACACATTCATTTTATTTCTTGTTTCCTGGGAGATCCCAAGAGCTATCAAAGCCCTGTTTCCAAGCAAGCTGGAAGCCCAGGTGTTTGATGCAGGTGGGGGTTCCAGGAGGCCAGGCCTGGCAATGGGGCAAAGATGGCTGTAACAGCCATGGAAGTACACCATCGGACCTCCCTTCAAAAAAGAGCCTGCCATGGGTACAAGGAGTGCAGTGAGCTGATGGCACCTTTTGGATCTATCTCAGCCCTTTAGCTAGGGCCTCACGAGTGCCGGAGAGCCCCTCGCTAATGACCAAGCATGGCAAAAGTGCCAGGGCCAGGCCATTTCAGTGCAAACTGGGACTCCCCTCGCAGGCTGTCTTTGTTAGTCAGCTCACTGTTGCGTCAGTGCCTTTACTCTACCTGCCTCGTGATCTGAGGCTACCTCGACTCACTCTTCTTTCTTCTCTCCTTTCTTTCCCAGGTGTTCTCTGCCCAGTCCTGCTTCTCTTCCTCTTACCTTTCATGGACATTAGTAGATTCTCTCACACAGTACTGCTATCTCATCTCTACCTCTGCCTCCAGGAGGACCAACGGACTCGATGACTGATTTTGCAGCTGTGGATAAACAAAAGACCACATCACAGAAGTAGGAGAATCTGAAACATCAGTGTGACGGAGAAAGCAGGAAAGAGACCTGAAGAAGAGGATGTGCAAGAAAAGGTCAGAAGGCAGCAGCATGGGTGTGGGAGGCAGGTCCCTTGAGGAAAATGTTCTGCCGGGCAGGAGTGTTTCCATAAGGACTCCCAGCCACACACTGCGGTCAATGCTTCTCAAGCAAAAGACACCTAATAATGGTTCGTGTTTATGGGGACCAGGAGAAGGGAGAGAAACTGCCTACGTTTTGTCCATTAACATTGACTATTTCACAGCACGACAGCAGCATGGACAATGAGCTTTACAGATGTGGAAGTGCCAGCTTTTTACAAGGCAGGTGATAATAACGGCTAATATTTTATTGCATGCCTAGTATGTGTCAGGCACTGTTGTAAGTTCATTTATCATTTAACAGTTCTGAGTGTCATCAGGAGCAGCTTGCTGGATCAGGGTTTTTGTGAGGTTGTGGACAAGCTGACAGGGTTGCAGTCATTTCAAAACTTACCTGGGGCTGGAGGAACTGCATCCAAGATTACTCATGTGGCTATTAGCAGGCCTCAGTTTCCACCATGTGAACCTCCCCACAGGGCATCCTGACACAGCAGCTGGTGTCCCCCAAAGCAAATACTCCAAGGAAGCCACAATCTTGTATAACGTCCCTCATCTCAGAAGTGAGATTCCCTCGTTTGTCACAGGCCAGCCCTGGTACCGTATAGGAGTGCACTACACGAGGGCGTAAACACCAGGAGGCAGGTATGGTTGGGACCATCTTGGAGGCCAGCCACCATGACCTCTAGAAGAACAATGTGAAGCAGATGTTTTCCCAAGGAGGAAATTGAAGCACGGAGAAGCTACAGTGCAAGTGGCAAAGTTGAGATTTAAACTGAGAGTCTATGTTCCTAACCGTTGTGTTAGACTCTCTCCCCAGTCAGAGGAACAGAAGACAGAGAAGAAAGAAGGTCAATGTGTTCAACCTTGATTATTGCAGGTGGATAAGCAAAGAAGGTCACAGGCGGTGATGATTCACATAGAAGCATAGAGCGTAACAGGATGATTCATCATTAGCAAGTGTTATTATTACACAAAACCTATAAATAAGGAATTATTTCCTCATTTTCCAAATGACAAAAATTCAGAAAGACAAAGTGCTTTTCCATAGTTACACAATTAATACAAATGGAGTCAAACTCAGGTCTTCATTGCTAAGAACAGGGCTCTAGTCTATACCTCAGCTGCTCTTTCCACTGAAACGCCAAGGACAAATTGGTGTTTCAGAGTCTCTAGCAATAGAAAATAAGGTAACAAAAGTGGGAAGTAACACCTAGAAACCTGTCAGTTAGGTGTGAAGCGGAGGAGGCCTGCACTAAAGGATGAGAATTGGATGTAGTTTTTTAGTGTTATCTTAAGGTATAATATACATACAGAAAAGTGCATAGATTATAAGCATACAGCTTATTGAATTTTCATAAACTGAACAAACCAAATGAAGAAAAGATGTTACCATTCACCCCAGAATCCCCTCTGTTTCCTATTTCTGTCCCTACCCCCTGACAGTGACCACTGTGCTGACTTCTAAAAGCATAGCTTAGTTGTGCCTGCTTTTGTAGTTTACATAAACAGAATCATACACTTTTTGTACCTATTTCTTTCACTCAATATTACATCCATGAGATTCATCCATAGTGTTGTGTATGCATGTTATGTTTTTCATTTTCAGTGTTGTCTAGTATTCGATTGTATGAAGGTACAATTTATTTATCCACCATACCAGAAGTTAGCAAGCTACAGTCCATGTACAGCCTACAAGCTAAGAATGTTTGCTACATTCTTAAATGCTAAAAAATCAAAAGAGTAATATTTCATGGCACGTGAAAATTATATGAAATTTAAATTTCAGTGTTCATAAATAACATTTTATTGGAACAACCATTCTCATTCATTTTCACATTATCTGTTGTTGCTTTCACGTTATAAGGACAGAGTGAACTAGTTGCAACCCAGACCATACACAGCACGCTACTGGTCTGTGCTGCTGCTTGGGGGACCAGAACTACCTGGGTTGCAATTACAACTTGATTTCGCCTCTTGGCCGGCAAACTCTAAAATGTTGCTATCTGGCTTTTTGCAGAGAATTCTAACTGATACCTTCATTATACTATTAATAGACATTTGCATAGTTTCTAGTTGCATGCTATTATAAATAGTGCTGCTTTGAATGTTTTTGGTGAACATATGTATGCAGTTATTTGGAGTGCATACCCAGGAGTGGAATTGGTAAGTACCGAGATGTGTTCAGCTGAGTAGGTGCTGCCAAAGTGGGTGGTACCAATTTTACACTCTAACCAACAATGTGTGAAAACTCCAGTTACTCCATATTTTCACCAATAACAGGTATTGTCTGTATATTTCAAATTTAACTATCTGGTGAATGTGTAGTAGCAACATGAGAATGGTTTTATAATGATAATTACTGCAGCCTTTTTTCTTTTCTTTTTACGATACCAATAGTTTCACATACATTACCACTTTATAGGCAAGGCCATTTTACAGATGTGGAAATAGTGGTCAGCAAAGTTAAAATTTTTTTTTAAGTCACAGAGCTATTCAGTGTCAGAATAAAGAATCAAACTCATATCTGATCGACTTCATAGCCCATACCCCTTCTACTCTGCCAAGTTCCCTCTCCATATGACAATTTAATAATACATTACACCCTTGGAGAGTATCAGCAACAGGACCGAGCTTGGCAGATGAATGGATAAAGAGATTGTGGTACATATGCACAATGGAATATTATAGAGCCACAAAAAAGAACGAAATCCTGCCATTTGCAACAACATGGATGGAACTGGAGAACATTATGTTAAGTGAAATAAGCCAAGCACAGAAAGGCAAATCTTGCATGTTCTCACTCATATGTGGAAGCTAAATACTAAAAACAGTTGATCTCATGGAGACGGAGAGTAGAATGATGGTTACCAGAGGCTGGGAAGGGTAGCGGGGAGGGGGACATA
>RJWJ010018027.1:0-32153 GCA_004363605.1 Indri indri
TATAATTTTAAGTAGTAAGATTAAAATATCCATTGGTACTGAATTGTTTTAGATCAATAGATTTTTTGTTCTCTAAAACTGTCATGTAAGTGCTCAAAAGGTTAAAATGTGTTTTATTTTAAAAATATATACTACATATATTTACATTCTAATACATGTAGAATATATATCAAAATCTATATATTCTTATAGAAAAGGAAATAATTATATGGAGCTCTTCATATTCTTGAAGATAAATTTATATGAAATGTTCCAAGTTCTAACTAACCTTTGCTTACCCTCAATCCCTTGTTTAAAAAAATTGACTGTGGAATTAGCAGGATAGCAGTGTTCAGTTTTTGTTAGGGGGCTGCCTGAGGGACTAGGTTCAGTCTCCCTTGACTTGGACTGCTGATAGGTATGATGCCTGGGGACTGCTGAGAATAAAACAGAACTCAGCAGTTTGGGTAGCATCAGAGACTTTGTAACACCACAGACAGAAACTGACCCAGCTTATCACTATTGAGAGAAGGTGTCTAGTCCTTTCCAGACTCATATTTGAGGCCAAGAATATTCTGATACAAAATCAAACAAAAATCTACAAGAAAAGGAAAAGAGCAATATTCTTGATGAATATTAAGGCAAAAATCCTCAACAAAATACCTGCAAACCAAATTGAACAACACATTAATGAAGTTAGACACTATGATCAAGTAGGATTTATTCCTGGAATGCAAGGATGATGGAACATGTGAAAATCAATCGATGCAATCTATCACATTAACAGAATGGAGGGAAAAAGTCGCATGATCATCTCAATTAATGCAGAAAAAGCATTTGAGAAAATTCAACACCCATTCATGACAAAAATGCTCAACAAACTAGGAATAGAAGGAAATTATGTCAACATGTTAAAGGTCATAATAAAAAGCCCAAGCCCATAGCCAACCTCATACTCAAAAGTAAAAAACTGAATATTTCCCTATAAGAACAGGAGCAAAGGGAGGATGTCACTCTCACCACTTCTATTCAACATAGTGGTATGTCTTACAGTAATTAGGCAATAAAAAAATAATTCATCCAAATAGGAAAGGAAGAAGTATATTTGCCTCTGTTCTCAAATGATCTTATATGTACAAAACCTAAAAATTCCACACACACACACAAAAAACTGTTAGGACTAATAAATGAATTCAGCAAAGATGCATAATGGGCAAAGATACACAATGATACACAATCAACACACACAGGAAAACCAGTTTTATTTCTATATACTAGCAATGAACACTTCCTAAAGGAAATTAAGAAAACAATCTTATTTATAATAGAATCAAAACTAAAACAAAATAAACAAAAATTAGAAATAGACTTAACTAAGGAGATGAAAGACTCGTATGTAGAAAACTACAGAACACTGATAAAAGAAATTAAAGGAGAATCTACAGACCAGGCGGGGTGGCTCATGTCTGTAATCCTAGCACTCTGGGAAGCAGAGGTAGGAGGATCACTTGAGGTCAGGAGTTGGAGACCAGCCTGAGCAAGAGTGAGATCTCGTCTCTACTAAAAATAGAAAAAATTAGCCAGGTGTGGTGATGTGAACCTGTGTTCCTAACTACCCAGTAGGCTGAGGCAGGAGGATCAATCGAGCCCAGGAGTTTGAGGTTGCTGTGAGCTAGGCTGATGCCAGGGCACTCTTCCCTGGGTGACAGAGTGAGACTCTGTCTCAAAAGAAAAAAAAAAAAAAAAAAACCAGAATCTATGGATTCACTGTGATTCCTATCAAAATCCCAATGGCATTTATTTGCAGAAATAGAAAAAAAATCCTAAAATTCATTGGCATCTCCCAGGAGGTCAAATAGCCAAAACAATCTTCAGAAAGCAAGGCAAAGCTAGAGGAATCACATTTCCTGGTTTCCAAATATATTACAAACCTACAGATATCACAATAGTATGATAACTGGCATAAAGATAGACACATAGGCAAATGGAACAAAACATATATATCCTCACGTACATGATCAAATGATCTTCCACAAGGGTGCCAGGACTTCACAATGTAAAAAGGATAGTCTCTTCAACAAATGGCACTGGGAAAACTGGATATCCACATGCCAAAGAATGATGCTAGTTCCATGTCTTACACCACATACAACATTAAGCAAAATGGACATAAGATCTAAATATATTACTTGAAACTATAAATGTCCTCAAAAAAAAAAAAATGGGGAAAAGCTTCACAACATTGGATTCGACAATGATTTCTTAGATATGATGCCAAAAGCACAGGAAACAAAATAGACAGAGTGATACCACAAAAACAGACAAGTAGGGCTACATCAAACTAAAAATTTCGGATTAGCAAAGAAAACAACAGTGTGAAAAGGCAATATATGGGACAGAAGAAAATATTTGCAAACCATGTATCTGAAAGGGGTTAATGTCTAGAACATACAAAGAACTTCAACAATAGAGCAACAACAAAAAATATATACATACAATCCAATTTAAAAGGTGAGAAAAGATTTTAGTGAACATTTCTTCAAAGAAGATACACAAATGGCAAACCAACCTATAAAAAGACTCCCAACATCACTAATTATGAGGGCAATGCAAATCAAAACCATAATAACATATCCAATCACAGCGATTAGAAGGACTATTATCAAAAAAAAAAATAGAAAATAAGCATTGGTGAGGATGTGGATAAACAAATTCTTATGCACATTTAGTAGGAATGTAAAATGGTATAGCTGCTATGGAAAATATTATGGAGGTTCCTCAAAAAATTAAAAATAGAATTAGCATATAATACAGCAATACTTCTTCTGTATATATATAGTCAAAAGTTTTGAAAACAAGATCTTGAAGAGACATCCGCACTCCTATGTTCATGGCAGCATTCTTCACAATAGCCAAGATGTGAAAGCAAACTAAATATCCATCAACAGATGAATGGATAAAGAAAGTTTGATATATTCATACAGCAAAATATTATTCAGCCTTAAAAAGGAAGGAAATCCTGTCATTTGCTGCAACTTTAAAGATATTATGCTAAGTAATTTTATACAAAGCTTTCTCTATTCATCTGTCACCACAAATTTATAGAAATTTATCAACATCTTTTGATTACATGAGGTTGATATAACAAATTTCAAGTCACATCAGTTAAGATCACAGGGGTAGGTGCCAGGCATAGTGACCCATACTTATAATTCCAGCACTTTGGGAGGCCAAGGTGGGAGGATCACTTGAGGCCAGGAGTTCATGACCAGCCTGGGCAACATAGCAAGATTCCATCTCTACAAAAAGTTAAAAAAATAAAATAACGATAAAAAAAATAAAAGATCATAAGAGTGTTTAAAGGCTTAGTGTTAGCAACAAGCATACCTGGGGGTAAATTTTAGTTATCACTAGCATTATGGCCTTGGGTGTCATTAAGGTCAGTTCCTCATATTTGACCCTCAAGACATCAGAGCTGGTTCAAGGATTAAAGGATATACTATTAATACAATTTTTAATGCAGTACTTGGTATCTAATAAGCCTTCAGGAAATTCAGATATTATTATTCCCCTGTTACTATTTCCTTCATTCAGAATAGATGGCTTGTAAGGAATAAACAGATTTTATGATTTCAAATTTTATTGCTATAAAAAATCATTATCCTTTTATTAAATTCTGATTTAGCAGAGCTATATTCTTTAAGGAAACCAACCATTCTTCCAAAAAAGAGAAGTGGTCTATATTGACAGTATTTTAAAGGGAAGCTGCAAAATTAAATTAAGGGATAAAATATTCCAGCATTTCCCTTAAAACACTAGTCTATACATTCTTAATTTAAATAACAAACTAAATTCTAACATTTCAGACCCCATCATATGCCTTCCCCAGAATGTTTTACAATCCCACCAAGATATTCTAGTGAAGATGGGTATGATGGTCAAACAACTATGGATGATGCTCTATATTACATTCACCCCTTTGAGATTCACTATGTACTGGGAAGTCCTATAACAGAGAAACTATTTGGTCACCAAGACACCCTTTCCTCAAACACACACTTTCAAATAAGTGTGACTAAAACACATTTGAGATATGCTTCACTAGAAAAGTAGAAATGAATCATTGTAAAAGAAATATTTAAAATAGCCTAAGTAAAATTGTAAAATGTTTAAATAAGTTGCACTTTAATGAGTTTAATACAAATAAAGAAAAGCAGTTAAAATAGAATAAACCAGTAAAATAAATCAATAATTAAAATGGATGAACAAATATGATATCAAGGAATTAATTTAAAATTTTAAAAAGAGGGAAATTCTAGCGAATAAAATCTAATTTAAAATAGAAGTGTATACGTATTTAGAAGCTTAACTTCTCTATTGAATACAAATCTTTGATTTCACCTAAATTTCTTCATAAGAACTCCTTCAAGAAAAAGAAAACAATGAAATTATTTGCCCTCTAAAAATTGACAGGCTTAAAAAATGGACAATAAGCTAAAACCAAATGTTCAGGTCTAGTAGCTATTATTCCCACCTTCTACCTAAAGTCATTCATCTACTCCCTTGGATATGTATATATTTATTTCAGATGCTTTAAGATTATTGATTTATATATGAATTTATTTGATGGCTATATGTATGCAATAATAATGGTCTTTTAATTCTCCAAATTATGCTATAACGTTATCAAATCCATCAATTTCTGCATGCCATGAGATCACAATGATTGATGATGTGTGAAGAGTTCACTCCATCACTTTGACTATTTTTATTTGTGGAAATCTGATAATTATTTACACGCTATAATTATCAGATGCATCTAGATGAGAGTGACCATTTCATAGACATCTTTATTTCAAGAATTCCACAGAGTATATTGCAATTAGTCCCATTTGAATAAATATTAAAATAATTATAGATATTGTAAAAGTCCTTTAGGCATCAATAAAATAGTCACAGTCAGAACTAAAAATCCAGATGTTTGGAAAGAGTGAAAAAAATAATTGCAAGAATAAATAACTTAAATTGTTATTATAACGTAGACTTAAAGAGAGGCATGGAGGCAGTGTTCGAATGATTTCTTAATTGCCATGTTTCTTTTCTTATATTTATTTTTTACAATGTGTTTATTATGTATTGAATACTTTCTTAGTAGCCCCTTTCCTCAAAATTATTAAACCAGCACCATCCTGTTTGCCATTCTGGCTGATTGAACTTGCCACTAGAACTTTCAAATAGAGAATTTGGAGCAGAATAACACATACATCATGATATTTAAATAAGTAAAATTTAGAAAACTCTAGAAAAAACATACAAAATATAAAAAATAAAAAAATGATTGGTAAATGTACTCCATATTGATTTTGATCGTATATAATTTGTGAACTCATTGTGTGAAAAGTAAGTTACCAAATGTTATGAATATGTTTAAACAGTAATACATTAAAAAGCAAAGAATGCAGACTTGAATTTCACCTGAATCTGAACATGTAGGGTCATGAAATATCTCAGAAAAATGTTTGGCATAATACAACAAATAAATATGAATATATTCAGATATTGGACATTAGAAGATTGTGCAAAAGTTGTTATATTGAATTCATCTTTATATAAAATTCTGTGCTTTTGAATATCACATTCGTCACTAGATATCATGTTAGCCATTGTTTAGCATTGCTAGAAATCATTTCAAGTCATTTTAATTTTTCAGTAATGTTTCACCAAGTTTATTGAAAATTTACAACATCCTAAAAAAGAAAATTCAGACTAATTAATGATATTAAATATTACTATAAGATAATAGCTAAAACATATTAGAAAATTATTGCTTTGTTTTATATATATATTACTATTATCTAGTTGTCAGAGTTGCCAATTTATGATTTGAGAAAAGGGTAAGGATAATTTTGGTTTAATTATTCGTTTCAATAAATTCAGAAAATATACAGTAAATCTCTTTGATAATGAATAGCCAATCTAAATGTATTATGATGTATAATAGCTGAACATATGTAACATTTTCAAGTATGATTTGCAGATAAAATTGGAAACAGCAGCTTAATATAGTAAGAGTTCCCTCTTTTTCCCCAAAATGACGCTCAATTCTTAACATCACAGATGTGATTTTTTTCTTGTATCATTTATGCTATTGAATTTTCTTTTCTTTTCAGTGTGTATAGTCAGATGATTATAATGGTATATGGTATTTCAGACTGTAGTATCAAACTAAACTGTATGGTTGAATGTTAGTGTGCTTAGAACAGGTGGCTCCTGTTGTTAAGAGTAAGAATATAAATTATGATTATTTATAGTTTTTGTGCAAAGGATACCATGTCTCTGAAACATGAAATGTAAAGTTGAATGCTCATATTAATATTTAAAATGGTTAGTATTTTATATGTTGATAAAAATAATAAATTGATTGCTGGTTATATTTACAGTTGTGCCTTGCAGTTCAAAGGATCACACACATTTAAGGAAAAGTTTGGTTTTAGTTTTTAAGTGGACTGTGCAATATAAATCACATATTCTGTAATGGACCTGCCTATGCCTAGTCATTCAAAGCAAAGCATCTACTTGTGTTCAGCACTATGTTGCTTTTTTCTTCAGTACAAAAGAATTTAATAGCCAGGAAATAAAATGCCCCAAGGAACTCTGAACTATACTAATATAGCTGTTTAATTTTTTCTTTTTCTTTTTTTTTTTTTTTTTTGAGACAGGGTTCACTCTGTTGCCCAGGCTAGAGTGCAGTGGCATCATCATAGCTCACTGCAACCTCAAACTCTGGGGCTCAAGCAATCCTACTGCCTCAGCCTCCCAAGTAGCTGGGACTATAGGTATGCACCACCATGCCTCGCTAATTTTTCTATTCTTTGTAGAGATGGGGTCTCTCTCTTATTCAGGCTAGTCTCAAACTCCTGGCCTCAAGTAATCCTCTGGGCCTGCCAAAGTCCTAGAATTACCAGCGTAAGCCACCATGCCCTGCAATATAGCTGTTTAATTCTAATATACTTATTGAAATGGTTAAGGATAGCACATGTAACCAGCTCAATGTTTGTGAATGATCAACTTAATAGTAATAGCATGTATAATCACTATGTATTTTCCGGACATCTCAAAACGGTTAACTTTATTTTCTTTCAAAATAAGTAACACATTCACTGTAGAAAATTTAAAATATTACAGACAAAATAAGGAAATTATTTTTAATCTTTTCACAGAGGTAATTTTTTTGATGTAAAACGTGGCTTTTAATAATTTACATATACATACTCCCTGACTTCGCAGAATTTTCAATGTAGTGGAGGAGCCAGATAAAAAAACAAGGAGACAAATAAAATGATTGTGATTTGTAAAAAAATTCATGGGGACAATAAATCAGGTGCTAAATTAGTATGAAGAGAGTAATCTACATTTAAATAGAGCAATCAGGGAAGGCTTTTCTGGAAAGGTAATGTTCAAGCTGATAAACAATGAAGAAAAGGTAGCCAAACAAACAGAAGGAAGAACATCACGGGGTGCAAATATCCTGCTGCGTGAGAGACCCCAGTTTACATGAGAACATAAATCTCATTATCAGTGTTGTTGAACATCATTAGCAAGTAGGAATGAGGGTAGGAGAAGTAAGAGAGAGACATAATGCAACGCATTCTAGGATGTGGCAAAGTTAGAATTTTATTCTAGGTGAAACAGAACAACAGTGAAGCGTTCAGGGAAGAAGATCAGTAGTAGATGTGAGTGGACTATGGCTGGGAAGGAAGCAATGGTTTACCAATCTGGGAATTCCCCAGTTTAGGCATAATAAGATTTGGAAAGTAACCTGAGGCTAATTGTTATGTCATTAGCTTAAATCTACATTGTAGTTATCCTCCCCCTCCACACACAAGGCTTTCAGAGAAGGAGTTTGCATAGGCAGATACAAACTTGAGAACACCTGTAAATCATTTGCTAATATCCCACACCTCCTGAAAGACCTTCCCTGGACCAAGCCAATTTAAGGGAAACAACTCGAGAATTCCCAGAGAGAGTCAGCGCCTCAGCAGGTCAGTGAGTTAGTCTGTTTCTCTGCATTTGTGGAGACAGACCTGTTTTGTATTATAATAAAAAGCTGCTCATGCAAAACTGCTTCCTGATGTGGTCACTCCATCACATTGGCCCTGCTTGTGATTTTTTTTGCCAAGCAAGGAGCCAAAAAACTCGGACTACAGTCCACCAAGAGGCTGAACCATATGCTTAGGTATGTCTGGTCATTCTTTGCCCAAGAGTACACCAAGAACCCAGAGCGCACGGCCACCCTGACAGCTGGGATACAGTTTAGTTTTATACATTCATGGAGACAGGGATTACATATAATCGTAAATCAATACATAGAAGGGATATGTTGGTTTGGCCTGAAAAGGGGTGGGGGGATCTCAAAGTGTGAGGGTTGGAGGTTATAGATTATAAATAGGTTTAAAGATTCTTTGATTTGTAATTGGCAAAAGAAATGAACCTGTGTCCAAAAGCTTGGAGTGTTTTAAGGTAAGGAAGTCTTAATCAGAGACAAGTCATGGACTTTTACTCAAGTGATCTGTTAAGTAAACTGATAGCCTGCAGGTGTGGTTTAGGCTTTGTCTTGCATGGCCTTACATCTTGTTAGTGATTTAGTATCTTACTGTTAAAAAGAGTAACTCCAAAAGGGAAGGGGCATAACAAGGTGAGTCCAACCTCCCTTCTCCTCATGGCCAGCAACTCAACTTTAAGGTTTTTCTGAGGTCCCCATGGCCAAGAGGGACCCCATTCAGTGAAGCTGAGGGGGCTTAAGATTTTATTTTAGTTCAAAAAAGTTGTGTGTCATAAATATACATGAATATACATATCAGAGGAGTTGTGACCTGGAGATAAAAATTTATGAATCACAGCATAAATATAATATTCAAATAAAGTGAAACTGGGAGCTCACCTAGGGAGAAAGTGTTGAGAAGAAAAGTGCTCTGACTTTGATAACACGAGAAAATCCAATTTATAGAGGAGGGTGATTTCTAAGCAGAAATACCTATATGAACCAATCTCCTAAGTATAATGTTGAGAAGAAAAGAAACAAGGGAAGAATGTTATAAGTCCCCATTTATTTTAAAATATATTTAAATTTAATTATTGTTTTTGCAAATATTTCAATTACCTTTGTTGAGGATAATTTAAGCTGTTGATACTTATGACAACTGACATACTTAATTTCACTTCTGTAATTTTATGTTATTTCTTTCATATTTTCCTTTTCCTATATTTTGGTATGTTTTTCAAGTATTTCTGAGAAATAATTAATTATTTAGAATCATTTTGATTTTGTCTGTGTTTAAGTGCATACGTATGGCTCATTTACAAGAATGATTTCCCTCATACTAAGTACAGCTCCCAAGACTTAGTTAAGAAAGAGCTACACACCTATTTGTTGGATCAATACATTTTTTAATTGTCAATATGGTCAGATATTACCAAACTTAAATTGTTTTTCTTTATACTAAAGGGCCTATTATTTTCTTTAATAATTATTTTGAAAATATTCTAACCTTATTTTAAAACTTGTACCACTAATATTTATATTTTCTCTGGTCTTTAATGAAAGAAGAATTAGGGTGCTACTATTTGTGAGGAGGTTGGAACTTTTAGAGAAGCACTCAGCAGGCCATCTCTATAGGCCACTCTAACTGGACAAGTCACTAGACATGTTTCCACTGGGAATGTGGGCCAACTTTTGTAACTGAGGCCTCCAGAAAGGCAATGATTAGGAGTCTGGAGTAGAATACTCAAGAAAGAACTATGAGAATTTTTCTGGAAAAGTGTTTCAAAGTGTCTCTGTCCACTTTGGAGGTTGATTTGGAGGTCAGGAAGGACCTCTGTGCATAGAAAATATAAACGTGAATGGAGAAAGGAATGAAAGTAGATCCCTCATATGAAGATTGGCAGGTAACAGGGAGGATGTTGGTAAACTTGGTCAAACTTCTTAAGAGGCAGACTTTGTGTCAGAATCTTAGGATAAAATGGTGGGTGAGAAGGATCTCTGTGCTTTCAATGGTAAATTAGATAATTATATAAAATATTATGGTTATATAAAAATTGATTTCATTCACAATATTTAATGTTTGCTGTATCCATTTCAGTTAATTAAAAATTTTCCTATACTTTCTTATTTAGAGTGCACACATATGGGGAACACAAACTGCTTCTATAAGGTGACCACAAGGAGTCCACTCATCATTTGTGGAATATGTGTCTTGCTCTGTTAACCATCTATCTTGCTCTTCTTGCCCTGTAATCCTATCTTGCCCCCCTCAATAAATTTCACCTCATGCTGCAGTCAGTCATTGTCTGATATAAGGAAGTAAAATATACCAAAATAAATGAACAAATATATAATTAATAGAAAAGATAGAGCACTTGAGAATATTCATCAGAATTGCATGTCCATATTTCATGGGCCAGTATATAACCAACAGAAGAAAATATATGTTAATTATTCAGTTTGTGTGTTTTTCATGGATCTGTGAAATGGGCAAGTAAGCAACATGCACTTTTTTTTTAAACTATCATAATGTTAAAAATTTACTTTTTAAATCAGGAGGGAAAGACTAAAACTTCCTTCTTCACAGTGGAGTGAAAAATGCAGTGTTTTTTGTTTTTCCACATAGTTAATTAATATTTCATTTTTAATTACTGAGAAATGTAATATAAATCCTATAAGTTAAATTAAGAGACATATTATTAAATCCAATGTGCCAGATTTAATGATCTTAAAAATAAAAGAAAAACAAATTAATAAACTTTTTAAAATTTAGAAAGTGTGAATATTTTACTTATAATTGTTCATCACTTTCAGTTTAACAACCCATGTGACATTCATCATAGGGGATACATTTCCAAGAATTACTTTATAAATATGTTTAATTATATCTGATATAGTTTTTATCATTTTAAAATGACAAAGCATACTTCCTCTATTTAAATACAAACATGTACTTTATCTGTAACATTTGATCCTGTAAAAATAACTATTTATAATCTCATAACTTTAAAAAAATATAAAAAACTTTTTGTTAAACCACCATATTCTGTTTCAGTCATCATCATCATCATCAAAACTGACTAATGGTTACCTAAACTCTGCTTGAATATCTCAAGCAGAGATATATTTCATTGAAAAGTGAATCATTACTTGAAAAAAGAAAGAAGCTCATCGAGCTGAAAGAAGTCATTTCACTTTTGAGGAAGGAAAAGTGTTAGAAATTTTTACTTGGTAAAAAGCTCAAAGTGTTTTTTTTTTATCTGACTCATTTATTGGAGATAATTTCTCCAAAGCTAATCCCTCTACTTGTTGATAGAACTTGAAACATTTAAAAATTGATATTTGCGATTTTTGCAAGCTAAATATCTCTCATGTCTTCAACAATTCCTCACACAACACTTTTCAAAACTCTCAATATCCTCCCTGAACAGGATGCATTTTACTTTAGTATCTTTTAAGAGATAGTATTTAGAACTGTACATGGGACCATGTTACAAACAGATAGTACCATCTGTGTTCATAGAAAATGTTTGATTTAAATTTAGTAGAACATGTTTGATTAAAATGAAGAAGGAAAAATATTGCTCTTCTTATCCTGGCATTAAAGTGCTTACCCAATCTCAGGCCATGGTCAAAACAAAACACATGCATACAAAGAAATAATTTGGCTTCCTAATGATTTGTATATCATTTTAAAAACATATAGTTTACTTATTTATTTATCACTTACTCAGAGAAGCAGTGGTGTTTTGAACGTGGGAGGCTGGAGAGGCAAGACATCTGGAGGTGGTGCTCAGCCTGTCCAAAGCTGTCGCTAACAATTTTTTTCACTGCTGCTGATAATGTAAAATGGCATAACCAATGTCAAAGACAAAATGCATGGGACAATTAAGGAAAGTTATTTTACTTAAGTTATTACAATTGAAAGAATGTTTATTAATGATGAATGTCTCCTAAAACAGAAGGGAGCCTGGGGTGGTAGAGAGATAAGTAAACAAGAAAGTTATTTATGAGTCTTAGGAGAGTCATCAAGAAAGACAGAGAAGGGTTTTATATTTGAACATGGAAGTGCAGGGTGGTCCTTTATAGTTAGTCATTTCCCCCAATATAAAAGAATGGGAGAGGTTTCTTAACCCTTGCCGTTTTCCAGCAGCCCAAGCCTCAGTTAAAGTTCAACATTGTCACCTCTCCAATGAAATTAAAAAGGGAAATAGTAATGTAAAATGTTGTATTAGAATAGAGCCAGAAGTGAAACTCTAAGGGAAATCATACAGTTGATTTCAAGCGGTTAGTGGAGTAACATTTTTAAGTTACACAGCATTGATTATTCAATCAAAATAACATGTATTTATTCAAAATAACAATAAAATAATTTAAAAAGTGAACAGAGGAGGTACATGATTGTAAAGCACCTTAGATATTTCCTGAGTGAGAAACTTTTGTTTTCTTAAAGAATCAAGGACATAATAAAATCAAGATAAACAATGGAAGGTTATTCTGGTAAGACACAAATTCTCTATCTATTCAGATTACACAGAAAGTAAAGAATATTATTGAATATTTCCAAGTGCTTTATTTTCAGTAGCCATCACTCAGTGAACGAATATGTCAACTGTGCTGTATCCATGTAAGAGAATACTACTTGACAATAAAGGGGATCAAAATATTGGTGCATGCAACAAGAGATATTATCTCAGAAATCTATTATACTGGGAGAAAGAAATTATGAAAAAATAATGTGTGCTGTATGATTTAATTCATGTGACATTCTAGAACAAATAAATCTAACCAATAGTGGAAGAAAGCAGATTGGTGGCTGTTTGGGAGAGAGTTAAGAACAATTATTTTTTAAAAAATGTACAAGGGAAATTTCTGACTTGATGGAATTAACTAGGGTGGTGGTTACAAAATATGCATATTTATTAAGTGTCATAAAACTACAGACTTAAGATATGTGTCTGAAATATGAAAATTATGCCCTATGAATAATGATTTTAAAACATATTTGAGAAAATTAGCACATTTTGCTTTATTTTAAAACACTTGAAATAATTGGGAGAATTGGTTTTGATGCTAAATACTGACAAAAAATAAATTATTTCCATGTTCACTCACCTATAACAACCATCTTGTCTTTCAGAAACTTTTAATTTTCAATAAATGTCGACACATAGTATAGTGGATTATAGAGAGGTCATATGAAACAAGGAGAGTTAGATTGTCAACTTTCAACTCTTATTTCCACATCTAAATAGCTGTAATACTTCGTGTAAATATCTTAAGTTTTTGTAATACTTTGAGTAAATCTCTTAAGTTTTCTCTAAATGGTAATGATAGTAGTAGAGTCTATCATACATTGTTAGGATGAAATGCTTTAATCTGTGAAAAGCACATACTTATGTACCTGGAAAATATTAAGTTATATTTGTGTTAGATATTTTTCTTGTCCCTATTCTTTTTTTATTATCACTATTATTGTAATTGGTTAAAAAACTCTGTAGCACTGCATTACATATTAAATATATGGGCCATATAAAAAACAGTGCAAAGACTCTCTTCATAAGCATGTTGTAAATCCTAGAATAACTACTGGAAAATAGATCTCTCTCTCTTTCATATACATAGATAGATAAGATTAATATATATTAGATTAATGTTTTACTGTGTGTATATAGGAGAAAATAAAGCTAAGGTCATGGATGATATTGAGATATTGACTAAGGCTTTGCTGTCTAATAAATAGACAATAATTATTGATTTTAAGCCCAGTGAGACATTTAATGTATAAGACTGAGGATAAACCTGTGAAGGAGATTCAACAGAAATAAGAGAAGTAATAGAAAACCAAGAAAATTGGTGTCAAAATGAAAATTATATAAAATTTGACAAAATGTGGATGCTGTACATTTTACATATAGCAGAACTATCACTATTTATAGAATTGGGCAACTAAATCATTCGTTGCCATGGAGAAAGTATTAATGTAATGGTGAATCAAAAAGCCGAATTGCCTTAGCCTTGAGGTATGAATGGGAGGCTTGAACAAAGAGAGTGAAGACACGTTTTAAAGAATAAAACATAGCTATGTAGCTAGAGAACTATTGGTCAGACTAGGATAAGAGATTGTACACAATTGAGCACGTTTATATGCTGAAAGGAAGGACTCAACAAAATGCACCAAAGTAAGAGTATAGGAGAAAGTGGTAAATATTTGAGCACTTAAGCTGGTGGTTAGGGGTAGTATCTAGATCAAAATGGAAGGAGTTGACACTGAATCAGAGGAATGACAATTTGTTAGATAAGATATAAAGAAAAAACAGAGTTGTGAAGGCAAAACCATTTCATATATCTTTATGTAAATCAACTACCATTTATTTTCTGTGAAATAATTTTTGCTTCAATAATTTCTTAACTAAAAAGCTAGAAAATAAGGGGGACTACATTTCTTTTGTTACTGCACACGATGACTTATTTAGTACTATAAATTCTTCATGTAGTTTATTAATCAGAAAATGCTTAATTCAATAGATTGCAAGAGTTACTGAATCTCTATGTTCTAAAAAGATAAGTATCACAGTTGTGGTCTCAAGAGGCATTACTCTAGTAATTATAATCAATTAACGAATAGATATTGTTAATGCCAAATTGAGAGCAACATAAGGTGAGGTTGTACCAATGGAGATGTTGGAAGTTTTTTTAATTCCTAATAAGAATTAAAAGATACTTTATGGAAATTATGGAAATAACCTACAATGTTAAAGATAGGTGGGATGCAGAGAGAGAGAGAGAGAGAGAGAGAGAGAGAGAGATCTTTCTAAAATCAAAATCAACAATGTGAAGGCAGAAAACACAGGGACATAAAAATAAGGATAGAAAGTCAATGCACAGTTTTGTTTTGGTTTTTTAAAGAGTAAACCTATGAGCCCTTCTAGTGATATAACTTAGAACAAATTACCTACCTACCATTTTTGAGCTTCAGTTTTCTAGAGACAAAGTTACATTACTATTATACATACAAATAATGTGAGATACTGTATATAAGGAAGTTGCTACAGTCCCTGAAACATTGTCTAGAGCAGGAAATAATTATAGGGAAATTTTGTTATTAAGACTGGAATATTGTACTCTAGCATAAATGCTGATTTAGGGAAAAACTGGGAATTTATGTGAAACATTAGACTTGATTGAATAGGCTCTTGGGAAAAAATAAGTTAGCAGTAAAACCAACAGTTTCCCCTTCCTCCCAAATCATCAATCAGTCATTAGAGTAAAATTATCTGCATTAATGTTAGAATATATTACTTTCTACTTTATTCAATATTAAGTCTGGCAGACTATCAGTTGCTGTCTGATGCCAAAGAACTTCTTGAAATTGATATATCTTGTTGTGACAGAGGATCATGATGGATTAGACCCAAATAGCACAATCCTATTGATTGGAAAATGGCACTCATAGCTGGAGAAGCTGCTTGGTCATGTGAAGGTATTCAATGTCTTCTTCACTTATAATTGTCTCTAAAGTGCCAGATTATGTTGCGTTTCAACAAGACAAGAGCGTTGAACATCTAAGTGCATCTAATTGCCTTTGAAGGTGCTACTTTACATATCCTATCATTCCAAATATTACTATATTTATCAGTGGCAGGAAAAGTATATACTATTGAATTTATTTTTAAATTTCATTTAATTCACCATAGAAATGGAAGTCATATATGTCTGAGAATTTTTAGTAACCTCAACACTTTTACAAGATTATTAGTAAGTATCCCTTCTTATATAGTTAATACTAGAGCATGTGCTATTTTTTTTTAGAAACCCGCCCCCAAGCCTTTAAGAACTATTTTTCTTATTGTATCCCAATTTTTACTTTTTATATCAAATAATAGGTTATAATAGTAACAATATAGAACAAAGCAAAAGTCAAGAGAGCAGACAGATGCAGCTTCAGTAATTGCAAAATAAATTGCATATAACATCTCACAACACTCAGAGTCAGCTTTCTTACACCTAAGAAGTTCTTTTTATCTGTTTCCCAGAGTTTCAGCAGAATACACATGACAAAAGGGAATGTTTATTCATCCTTGACTATGCACAAGGATATTTTTATCAAGGGAAAGGAATTTATTAAGAAAAACTTTTAACAACTATATATTTAAATTGTTAGTTGTGCTCAGGAGAGAGGAAAATATATTTATGGTCTACAACCCTCTTCCCTAGGAAGAATTTACATGGTATGCTTATTCTCTAGGATAACTGCAGTTCTGACATGGCAGTCAGTCGGGGTGTTGGTCTCTTTCCCCTCTCAAACACAGCTATCAGCCTGTTCCTAAGAGTTAAGTATAATTGCACTTTAGTTTATAAGTCTGTTTATGAACCTTCTGTTTGAATCTTAAGTTAGCTTTCATTTAAATGGTATGGAATGAGTAAGGTTTTATTAAGACAACTCAGTAATCAATTAAGTACTACATTCAGATGGTCTAAAATCTCTTAAGAGCTATTTGATCCGCACTGTATAGAACATAATAATGATTGATTGCCTCGTGACTCCCAAGACTACATGTTATGATAAGGGAAAAATTCAGGATAGTTTATTTTATTACTGGATATTCTTTAATATTTTGATGTCACATATGCTAATGGTTGCCTTTCTTGTTGCTTCACAATGAAATATTTCCAATAATAACTTATTGAATTATTAAAATTCTACTTCTATCTACATCTTACATGCAGCAACATGATTATAAACATGAAGAACATTTATTAAAATTTAATTAGCATGTATGACTGCAAATAGCTCAATCTTGCAAACATGTGATCAATGACTGTTGATTACATTATACTTGGGGGAATTACATGGAAGTATTTGATCACCATATAACATGCCTCAAGGAGATTAACTGTCTTTTATTGTTGAGCTGGAGTAATAAACAGTCTGTCCTACCTTATTTTGATTATTAGTCTATCTAGTTTATGAAAATACATCTGTAGAAATATTTTCATTATTTTTTCCCATATTGTATGGTTTATATAAGAATAAATTTAGATACAGTTATTGAACTTACTAAAAATGGATGATAGTCTAGGAATTTTAAAAATTCTTTGATGCTGTAAGTTTCAGATTGATATCAATAATCACAAGTATTCACTATGAGTGACTGAGAATTTTAGCCTGCCAGAAATAATATCAGGTTAGGATACCAATTTTATTGGCTTGCAGTTTGTCATCTCAATAGATTCTCTTGCCTTGTGTATAGGCATGCTACTTACAGAGGGATAAAAACTGATGTAAGTTTGTATTATCACATAAAGAAATCATTAGTCATGTGTCTTTAATATGCCTTCATATATATTACATATTTCTTTTAGTCTAATACCTCTACAAAGGCAGTGGATACATCCGATAATGGACTTTATCTTTGTCAGAGATAGAAATAATATAAAAGAATTATCTTTTGTTCAAATAAGGGAGCTAAGACACCTGCATATTACATTTAATATGCTGGAAATCTTGTGAAAAATAGACTTTCATATAATAACAATCCATGTGAGAAGAATCTATAGTACATAAGAAAGAATAATAGAATTAGATGTGCACTTGTAATATTTTCTGCTGTTTTACCATGCATCTCTCTGAAGTTGCTTAATGGACAACACTGCTGATATAATGTTTACTACTGAAACTAGTATCCTCACATTGAGGATACCTGAGCTTTAGAATTTGAAAACTTAACGTTACTCTTGACTAAAATTTAATGACAAGTAGCTTCCTTATAATGCTAGATCAAGTAGCCCAACTTTCTGTCACGTTCTAAACCCTGTGTGCCTCCATAACCAAAAGAGTAAACTCTCATTTAATATTTGTTGACAGGGTGATCTGTCTAGCACTTTAATAGTAAAACCAGTGTCCTCTATTAAACTTTATCTTTCACTCTTTTAGGGTAAATAGCAAGAGGCAGAAATATACACACACACACACACACACACACACACACATATATGCATACCATAGCCACACATATGTGTATGGTTAAATAACTTTAAAACTTCAACTTTTAATATGTGTGTATACGTATAAATATGTGTGTGTTCATAATTTACATGTGTAGATTCTGTATCTTATATTGTAGAAATATGTAGAAATAAAGAACAAAATATACATTTTAGAATTTATTCGTGTGACTTTTTTGGTTTGAGGCTTAGTACTATTGATGAAGGGACACATTATTTTACTCTAATGTTATATAAATTGAATTGTTAACATTGGATATTTATTAATTGACTTTTATTGTTTAAAGTAAATTTATTGTTTAAAAATGAAAAAAAGAACTACATGTAAGCTGGTTAGGAAGAAATGGCATTCATTAAAATAACATTTTATGGAGAAATTGCTTCAATAATTTTATTTTTATTAGGACCCAGATTTTTCACCTTAAACGCTGTGGAGTGCTCAAGACAATTCCTGTTATTTTCCCATAAAAATTTTTAAAGAATTTTTAAATTGTGCTCTTATTAAAAAAAAAGAAGAGTTTTGGCCAAGATTGAATAAATCTGCTCCCTTAAAATGAGTGCTAATGTAAGTATGTCTTTTTAAACAAGTGTGAAATGGACTTATGGGTTAAAAGAGGGTCCCATTGAAAATGATCAGTTCCTCCTCACTGTGTGACTAGGCTCTGTTCTATTTAGGTCAGGATTCCACAACAAAATAACACTTTTGGATTGTCCAAATGTAGTTGACTTCTTTTACCTGCATCATGGTGTTTCTCATCCCTGCCATGTGTGCTGGGGTTATTTACATTAAATTAGAACATTTAGCTTTATTCCCTACATGTAAACTGTTTCAAACTTTA
Source organism: Indri indri (assembly GCA_004363605.1). Classification (NCBI taxonomy): domain Eukaryota; kingdom Metazoa; phylum Chordata; class Mammalia; order Primates; family Indriidae; genus Indri; species Indri indri. The sequence continues at coordinate 18,868 of RJWJ010018027.1, forward strand.
CATGTCTTCATCAATACATTACTACCGGAATTACTTTATCTAATATCAACTACAAAAGTGTTAGTCGTTTGCATTCTTGTATTACTGGGAATGTTTTTCTTTTTACATCCTTTCATGTTTCTATAATTTGAATATTTTTTCTTTTTTTGTTTTTCTCCTTAATGCTCCTTTTATGTATTGATTCTTCTTACTTGCTAATATCAAAAACACACTTACAGTTGTTCTTTTGCAACAATTTGTACCGTTAAGTTTCTAGCTATGTAAGAAAAAATATGCTTTTAAAAATAGATCAGTTCACTCATAGAAAAAAAAAATTCTGCAAAGCTTTTAAATCAATTTCTTCAATTCACAGAAAATTAAAGAAGGGGGTAAAACCCCCCAGGAAGCAAGTTTAATAGGAAAACTGTTGGCAGCAAGGAATTAAACTTACAAAAAGTGACATAAAAGGGTGAAATATTATAGAATAATTCCAAGTTATATCAAAATACAGTCAATAGTTTTTGGGGAAAATAGTCATATAATACTCGGAGGGTCCAGAGGATACCATTGAATCAATGCGAAACAGTTCATGTTGTTAGTGTACTCTAAACCGTCATAATTTTTTCAAAGTCTTTCCATTCACGTCTGACAATGTAGACAAGAATAAGATATAAGATAAAGTTAAAATTATTTTTAAAGATTTCATATTCAGTGATGTTTATCCTCAACTTTGAAGAAAATCTCTTGATCAAAACTAACAAAACTGACATTCTCTAAGGAGTACGAGTATTTGTGTTTACTCTATGTAACTGGTATAATTATTAATAATATTTTCATCAACTTGTTCATCTTCTCCATTTATCTCCAATAATTTATCTAAATGTTATTTTTTATTCTACAAAATTATGGTTATGTGTTATTTAGCTTTAAACTTTCCAAGGCAAGTCTCCTTTATAATACTTTAAATTTGTTACGTTACCGTGAAAAATTTCTCGTTATTTTCTCAACCTAAGCATTAAAACAAAAATTATGGTTTTTTTTGACAGTGTATGTGCTTAAGTAGTTGAAAAGAGATAAGATTAGAGGTAGTAACTATTATTAAGTCACTTTCTTATTACAATAATTATCATGAAAGGATTGAAAACCAATGAACTAAAATAGACAAAATAGTTTGCTTCATTAACTTATTTGTGAATTAAAATAGTGTAATTATAGGGTCATCTGATTATCCTTGCTTGTGGTGATTCATTTTTTTCACTATCCAAGAAAAATGTGTGTCTTATATTAGAGATTTTCAATGCTATGTAGGTATCATTCATTCCACGTGAAACTCAAATCAATATATATTTATCAAGCAGTACACTACACTAACTACTTTTACATATAGATTAAAACTATGGGGAATTAGTCATTGATAATTGAAAGTATCTTATGTCCGATTTTATGACATCCTTATATTTTTAACATTTGATTTACCAAAGTATATGTTTAAGCACATGAATAAATTAGAGTAAGAAAAACACTATCAGAAAAAAATACAGTATGTAGAAAATTACTTCACATAAAGAATCTTTACTGAAAAGTTTCTCAATTAGAAAAAAAATTTATATTTCTAGAACATTAAGATCACTAAAACAATTATTTCAAGGAGTAGGACATATGATCTGGCCTTGTTCTAGTTCACTCAGAGAACTTCAAACTTTCTCTCTTAACTGTGAATACTATTTCAGCATCAAAAATTCCCAGTTATATCATAGTAACTACTGAAAGCAAAAGCACCATTTTTTAATTGCTCATTTACATAAAGTCTGTCCCACATAAAAATGGACAACTATTAGTGAGGATAGGAAAGAAAAACATTTTTTTGCTGTACTTTTTTGAGGAATGACTGCCTTCATTTTATTACTATAAATACACATATTAAGAAGTAGGCTTATTTTTTTCTGTCAGAAAATAGATAATTTGAGAGAATGAAAATATATTTACTAGTAATATGAGATTCCCCACCCCCATGTCTCTCTCTCTCTTCCTTTCTTTTGTTCTGCTTCCAAACAGGGTGTATTATTTTTTAGTCATTGATTCAGTCAAAGAATGTACATTGCATTCTTTCTATATACCGGATACCATGCTAGACATCAGAAAACAGTGGTTAACAAAAGAGATATGGCTCCTTTACATCACTTCTAATTGAAATGATCTCCATGAAAATATTTTCAAACTAATAAATAGTTTAACTTATGTTATGAAATTATACCCTAGGGACTATTAGCAAATGATGAATTTATCTGTCTAAAATTTTATCGCAGCTCAAACAACAACAACTAATAGGACACTTTGATAATAGCTCAGGTAAGTTTAGCTACTCTTATTGGAAACAAATAATTAACTTGTATGTTAATACTCCAAATAAACTGTGAATGAATTTGCTAATTCATCTTTCCTATTGCTTTTGAGATATATAATAAAGGCCATTAGGATCACATATCTGCTTTTCTAAAGGAATGTCCTTTAGAAAGGGTATCAAGGTGGTGGCCGACTATGATAGCGGTTTTGGCCCCTGAAGTGTCTTGGAAATAGTTCACCAGCAACTAAACTTTCATTCACAACAAAATTTGTGAAGAGAAATGACTTTACTGCATATTTATAATTTTCAAAGGAAATATCAGAAAACTACTTTCAATTTTATCCAAAGACATTGGACTATCCAGATAAGATGAATGAAATCTTTTGAATCATTTTAGCAATGAATAAATCAAAGCTAGAAGGAGCTAAGTGATTTTAACTGCTGAAATGCCTCTAAGGCTTTATACAATAAGGACAAGCTGCTATTCAGTCATTCTTTAGTATAATAAGCTATTAAATGTGAAAATGCCCCTAGGATTTTGTAAAAATAAAATCACTGAAAAATTAAATTATCAAACTCTCCTTGTATGCAGGGGGCTAATGACACACCCAATTTGTTCATTTGTATCTTATTTAAATATGCAGATTTAAAAGATTTAGTAATTTGTCTCTAAATGCAATAGTAAATACAGACAGTAGGTTTAATTGGAGGTCTGTAAAATATTCAGAGAGAATCTCTTTGGGGGAAAATCCTTGATTTTACAATTTTCTAAGACTTTTGAGATAAAAAATTGCAACAAACATCCAGCAAAAATTGCAAAGAGTTTACTCAGAATCCTGGACATTTTCTGGGGCTACTTCTAAATTTCTATTTAAAGAAATAGTCTAAACTTAGTATGATCAAATTATTCTTTGTTATTTAAACTGTTGAATTCTGCCTTGTGAAATAATATCAGGAAACTGACAAACTGTTATTGCTACTCTTCTCTGCAGAACTGTTAGATTTCCTTATAAAAGAGTCCATACTCACATGTACTTGATATTTCTAGGTTATATAAAACGTTGGCTACCATTCTTCAGAATTCTTAACTTTTCAAGCAACTTTTTAATCTTTCTCCTGCTATATTTACTGTCTCAGTTCATTATTTGGCCAAAGAATTCCCTTTTGATCTCATCCCTCGATGCTTTCAAAAACCACATGATCAACTTCTCATGAGTATTTGAATATACAGTGGGAAGAACATTGGCTAAGGTTAGATCTGGATTAGTACCTCTTCCTAATCTTACACTAGAAACTTAACTACTTTGCCCCTCACAAATTTAGGGAATTTATAGTTGATTATCTACACCAAAAATTATATGATCCATAATGGGTTATGATTTGTAAATGAGAAAAATACCTACCGTCTTTACCAAACTGCCATGTTTTACCTCAGTACTATTGTTAGGATCAATGGAGCTACAATACATAGAAAACTATAATACATGAATTTAATCACAATTTAGTATGGTTAAAATAGAGGTCTGTGCAGATTTCTGGTTACTTTTCTTTTCTTACCCCAAGCATCAAATATCTGATTCTAATAAGTACCATCACTATCATCCCAAGCCTGGTTTTGGGCATCTATGTAGAGTTATCTTTAGAGAAATTATTTGCTCAGAACATTATGAATAACAAGGATATGATTTTTGAAAATAAATGAATGTGTAAATTGTACTAAGAATTATAAAAAGGTACTCAGTATACCAAAAATGATATCTACTAAGTTTATATGTGTCTCCACTATCCTTATTAAGAAAACAGTGAGAAATCCTAACCAGTTAAGAGATTATTTATCAAAAATACTTCACAGTTTTATGTTAAAAAACAAAATAGTTTCAAGGCTAAATATGTAAGTGACATTTATAGTAAAACATACATCACAAATTATAGTGCTTCCCAAAGCTGCAAAAATTCAGATATAAATTGTGGATCATAAGGAGTTATAGTATGTAGTGAATCTCCAAAACCTATCTAATCTTAAAAAGTATTCAATATATCACTCTGAAATAGGAAGTTGGGTATACATTATTTTTAGAAAGTAAGTACCATATTGAGGATATTCTTTCTAGATCTAGTATGGCAAGGGTGTTTTGTTTGTTTTCTTTGTTCATTTGTTTCTTTTATTCATGAATGGGTGTTAATTCTGTCTAGTGGGGTTTTTTTGATGTCTATTGAAATTATTATGTTATTTTTGTTCATTTCAATAGATAAATATATATTTTATGGTAGAAATCATCTAAAAATTTAACATCCATTAATTTTTTTATATATTATCATTCTTGGGGGTTGTTGAGATTTTTGTATCTATAAGCTTATGTTCTTTTCATAAAAATTTGGGGAACATCTGTCATTTTCTTTAAATATTGTTCTGCCCCAATCTCATTTAATTTTACTTCTGAGAAGGCAATTGTTAGACTCCCATACTGTCCCACAAGTCACTGCAGCTCTGACCATTTTTCTTCTGCTCTTAAGCTCATCCAGTGATTTTTATTTCAATTATTAAATACTTCAGTTCAACTTTGACATATTTTACTGTTTCCACTTCTTCCTGAGATTCCCTTGCTCTTCACTCAAGATTATATTTTATTTTTAGCTTTAAACATATTTATAATAGCTTCTTAAAAGTCTTTACCTGCTAAATCCAACACAGGTGCCATGTCTGGTTTACGTTATACCGGCTGCTGTATTTTTCATTTTATGGGTCACATTTTTCATGTTTCTTTTCATGTTGAATAATTTCCCACATTTGACTGGACATGGTGGATGATACATTGTTAAGATTCGAATTCTGGTTATCTTTTTCTTAAAGTGCTTATTTCCTCCCTCACAAAGAGTTAAATTGTGCGTTGGAAAACTTGAACCGTGTAAGCTTATTTTATGCTATTTAGGGCAGATCTATGAAAAGCTTGAAGTATTTTCCAAGTTCCTCCAGCTTAGTGAAGCCTAAATTTCCTACTTTTTCTCTACTGTGGATCTGGTCAGGATATGGTTGTAAGCTGATATGATGGCTCTAGAGTATAACTTACTTTGAGTGTCTCAGCAAGATATGGGATGTTAGCATGGAATGTTACTGAGGTTTTTCTACCAAGTCAATCTGTAGTCAGCTTCACAAAGTCTCATTTTGTACATTACTAGCCCTGCCTCAATTCCCTCTTCTCTGATGCTCTGCGCTATACTTTCTGGCTACTTTAATAATGCAAAATTTTCACCTCTGCCTCTTCAGCTTGGTAGGACCATTGTGTGTTACTAACATGCTCCTGTCAGCTCCCTGATGGGCAAAACCCCTAGCTGAACATGAAGCTGTCAAGATTTTTCCCATTTCTCTAAATGTTGTCCAATGCCTAAAACAATTTTCTCATATATTCCAGACTTAGTTTTATAGATGTTTACTGAAGGAAGATCTTTTTAATATTATTTACTTTGTCATGGCCTGTCACAAAAGTTTCCTGTGATCTGTGTTTACTGATGGCTTTCCAAGACTGGTGAGTTATTTTGTTTAGTCATCCCCAACTGGTCTGCCTGGTCATCACTGATGTGCTTTAGGGATTGGATGCCTATCCCCTAAACGTCCAGACACCTTTACTGAGATAATGCTGCTTAGTTCTCAGATACCTGGCCACTCACAGCGATGGTGAAATATCAGAGTTGACACCTGCAGATGAGGGGCTCTGACGGCTGCCCCAGGAAAAGCTTGAGGATAATCTACACTTAGCCTACACTCATGTTACTTTTCCTGGGACCTGGTAACAGACCTGCCCCTATGTGTATTTGACTGGAAAAGACTCTTAAGGCACCAATGATTTCTTTTATATACCATCTGATTGTAATAGTTTCTGCCTGGAATGAAGACCTATTACTATATTAATACAGTCTCTTCGTTTAGCCAATGATCCTTCCCATTTTCTCCAGTAGATCACGAGGCCAGGAAGGAACATTGCAACTTTGCTTATGTAGTTAGGTATTTACTGTAAGTCTTAAATATCCAAGTAAATAACCAGTCATCTGAAAAGAACATAATGTGCTCTAAGTTTCATCTTTGGAGTAGAGAATTATTCTTGTATTTTACCACCTCGACTCCTGGTGACTTGGGTCTCTCTAGTTATCAATGTTAAACTGACTATTCAGATATTTGGAAAGATATTTGTTTATAAACCAAGGTGTTGGAAATAGAATCTTCTTGAAATTATAAATGTTCTCATTGACAAAATACTATCACCAAATATTATGAAGTTGCAAAACTTATGGTCCCTACTGCTGAATTATATTTTATTGCAATGGCTGTGTGCACAAAATCTTTATAAGCCCATTGAAAAATAATGAATGCAAATACATATTGCTATTACCACACTTTCTTACTATACTAATCATGTTTTCAGAAAAAAAAGAATTGAGAATATTTTTTATTATTTTTATGCAACTAACAAGGTATATGTTTCTTCTAAGAATGGAAACACTTTAAATAGTATAGAAACATGTAGGACCAAAGGGGACTGATTATATTTATGTAGATATACACATATAAGCACACACAAACATGTTATAAATGTACTTAAGATGCTATAAGTTAAGATGCTACAAGTTAAGATGCTATAAGATGTTAAGATGTAATTGGATGAATAGAAGGTAATTTAGATTAGGTGGTCAGTGAAACTCTATCTAAGAAAATCATATTTGAAATTAAGTTTCAAGAATGTAAAACAGTAATTCATAAGAAGATCTCAGTGGAGAAATTTCCGATAGAATCTACAGTGCAAAGGTAATGAGGCTTGAAATGGCTTGTGTTGAGCAGAGACAAAAAAAGGGCAGAGGGGCATCTTCGGGTAAGAATACTTAGATAAGCAGTGGCTGAAAGCTGTATGTATACGTGGCACCATTATTTTCAGAACTCTATATTTGAGTGAAAGTAATTAACATTTCTATATTGTAGAAAACCTTACCCTATATTTTAATAAATTTAAAAATATCACTGCATATTTAATTTATTTCATCAAAAAGCATTGTCATTTATATATCACAAGTTTGGATATGATATGTATCATGTGGAACGATATCCAAGTAAATGAAAGTAACTGTTCCCAAAGCTCAATTGTCTTTTATTAATAATTTTAGTAGATGTATTCATCATTTGAAAAAGGAACACAATATCATTAATTTAAGGAATCAAAATATTTTTTTCACTTTCCTTTGTAATTTCTACTTTTGTCAAAATTGGAAGTGTCCTGTTACCATGGAAGCATTTGTATTTTTGCTTTAAATACCATTCAGCACTCTTCTCAAATTACAGTATTGTCTCATGCTTTTCAAAAGCAAATTATACCAAAATATTATTCCTGAAAACAACATCATCCATCAAAAATATATGCTGGCATAAGAAGATATTTCAAGCTCAAGATTTAAATATCTATTTTTCTTAACCTGTTGTACACAGGAATGTTATGTAATTGTATTTCCTACAGAGTTAGATATCATACATTACACTCACTCTGTAAAGATATAGAACCTTTAACGTTAATATACGTTTCTTTAAAAATCTATTAAAATCAACAATATTTGCATTTATAAATGTAGATCTAACAATATACAGGATAGAAGAGAAATTCTGGGTAATGATGAAATCAAAGATGCAGTCATGGTTGGATACGATGGAAATGAGAAAGTCATGGCCCTGAAAGGACAGCATGTTGACTGGCTAATTTATATGGAAGTTACCATCTCTGAGAATGATGATAGGCCTTGGAATGAATATGATGACTTTACCTCCGGGTACTAAAATCTTCAATTTATCATGAACAGTTACTCGCAGTAAAAAGGCTGTAGAGAGGATTATATAGGTGCAGTTCATACATTTTAATATCAGTGTATCCTTTCTTTCTTTCATGAGAGAAAAGGAGTGATTACATAAAAGTTTACAAGAATTTAAGAAGGTAAGTTTCAGTGATTTCCTGGTAGTGGAGGATGAGCATTCATTGGGAAACAAGAATGTTGTTTTGGTATGAGATACCTACTGTGCATCGTCATAAATTATGTACTGTCACAACTATACATATTATATACTATATAGTATAAATGTTATTGTTATATAATATTTATTATATATTTTGTTACAATTATATTACATATTTTGTATATGTATTTGGAAAAGTTAAATATGAATTTGGAGCATTTAAAGTTGAAAGAAAATATAAATTTGGAATCCTCAGCAAATATATACGTGTTTACATTACATAAAGTGGTGGGAATTAATGACATGATGTAAACAAATGAGAACAGATTCAAAAGAGGATTATAGGTTGAGTCATAGGACATTCAAGAATTAAAATTCTGGATGAGGAGGAGAATCAAGAAAAAGAAACTTAGAAGGCAAAAAGAGAGAGAGAGAGAGAGAGAGAATGAGATGTCACTATAGCCAAAAGAAGGTGTTTCAAAAAGGATGATGAAGTGAAATGAAGGCTAAATTGTGCTTACTGAATATGGCACAATAGAGATCATTTGTGACTTAAAAAAATTTCAATGACTGATACAGAAGAACTAATAAGAGTTATTTCAAACAGTAAGAAAAGGAAAGAGATATTTCTAGAAATATTTTGGGGAAAATTACCCATAAAGGACAGTCAAGAAATGTCAGACCACTTGAGGAAGAAACGGGACATGAGTCTATTTGTTACTTATTTTACTTTTTAAAAGATTGTTGTTATCTCAGCATGTTTATAAGAACATAGATATGAACCAGTAGAGAGAAAGGGATGAAGGGGAGTGTAGGCAAGGGGATAGGCTGCAAAACACAAGTGGACTGGCTGATCTTAGACACAAGCAGAGACAATGAACTCCTAGTCTTGGTAAGGAGTATATCACAAATACTTTGTATATATTGCAGATAGACTGGTAGATCACATGAGAGGAGAATGAGTTCACCCTCTCCTGAATGCTCTCAACTTATTAACGTAAAGGGTGTTAATCATCAGTTGTGTTTAAAGAGAAAGTAATAGCTTCTGGTTGAAAGAAGAGAGAAGGTGTGGAACAGTTTTGGCGGCCATAAAACTATGCCCCTAAGGTCTCTTACTACAAGCTGCACAATTGTCTGGCCCTCTATGATCCACTCTAAAATTCAGCATCCCGTTTATCTGCTCATCCACCACTCTCAGGCTGCTTTCAGCCAGTGTGGTAAGGTTATTAAGGTAGGCCTATTCCTGAAAGATAGAGGATTTATTTGATGGGTGATTTTGGCTTAAGATAAGGGCATGGCCCAAGTATAGGATGGTATTTGAGGTGGACATTTCTTGTTAATACCTGCACCATATATGACCATAGAGCATGTAGCTGAGGTAAGGGGTAGCACAGGCAATTAGAAGAGAATTTTTCCATAATAAATTAAGTATACTGTTTTATCTTTCCTTTCAACATACTAGAAATATTAGCAAGCTTTTCAATTTACTTATTTTTTCCTAAACTTCATCCATGAGTTTGAAATATATTGACTTTTTTTCTATAACAAAGAAATAACTGGAAGTGAAGAACCAGCAGACAGCATAAAGACATCTCTTTCTGGTGGAACCACCCATCAATGTTTGTTCTACTTGAAGTGGATACTTTTTCTCTATGCAGATACCACTTCTCTTTAGGTAATTAAGAAACTATAAACTGACAGAAATATAAAGATACCTGAGGAAAGTATTACAATCTGACTTCTCATGCAAGCAACATAAATAAAAAAATGTGTAAACTCTTTGAAAAAAGAATAACATAAGAAGTGATATACACAATAGTGTGTAAAAATAAAATAATGAATGTGTGCCTAATAGCAATATATAAGAACTAATATGAAAAGATTAATATGGAAACCATGCAAGAGAAATTGTTTGGACTTTAGGCACATTTTATATTGTTTACATTAGATAGCACAAGCATATTCTATCTATTATGGTCAAAACTGAGTGATTTAACAAAGTCAAGAATGCAGAAGAGAGTGAGTACAACTCTAACTCTCTTGTTGAAAAAGGCTTACTAGCTAAGTCCCCACTTAGAAATAATGGCAATCAAAATTTTTTTTTCAATTACTTACCCTTACTTGTAAATATTTAATTTAAATAAATAGCTAAACTTCTTATAATTTCATACATTCCATTCTTCCTGATATTGTTTTTAAATGAAAGATAATAGAAAGTGAATAAATTGGAAATTCCTGAATCTGATTGACATCTAATAATATTTCTGAATCAGGTTCACTGTGCACTATTTACCAACATGTCTGAATCTGCTGAGAAAGAACAGACTCATGTGCAACAAGTTACATGAAACACATTTATTACCTACAGATAGTCAACAAAGGATAAAGGAAGCTTAGGATTCATTTCACGCTGGTCCCCCAAGGCTGAGGAAAGCTGCCTGTGTGGCTGCACATGTCTTGCTTGCTTTACAGCTGAGGGGCCCCCAAAGGCAGCCTACCCCAGGTTATATGCCTAGGGGTCACATGGCACACTGGGCTAAAACATTGAAAGACATCGTGTTCTGGAGGGTCTGGATTAGAGTCAGGGCTGTTGTGGATGGCTTCCCCTTATCCCAAGATGTTGCATTCCCAGAACATTTTATAATTATTCTTGAGAACGAAAAGACCAAAAGCAAGAAGGTGGGAGAGGAATTAGATCGGTCCAAGGCCACCAGGAGAATTGTCTTGCAATATTCAATTATTATTCTTATACCCAGGGAGACAAAAATGGCTCCATTTAGATTTACCAGAGAAATTAAGGATAGATAGATAAATATACTTATTCATTAAAGGCCTAAATGCAGTACTGAAAACTTAAACTAAAGCATTCCAGATCTTCAGATCAGAACATGGAAAGAGAAAAACTATTTTTCTAGGTTGATCACATTTAAAAATTACTCTTAACATATCACTTTTTAAAATAGATTAGTTTTAATTTTAAAGTAATCAAAATGTAGCATTTTTCATATAACTTACCTGGTCAATTAAAAGTCCTAATAGTCTCGAAAAATGTATTTTCTTGAGCATGACACCAGCAAGATAGAAGGGTAGGAAGCCCCAGACCTTGTTCTCTGCACAGATATACTGGTTTAACAACAATATAGTAAATAATCCAAAAATTCTTTATGAAAAGTTCAGAGGCTAAGTACGTCTCAGTACTCCAGGCAAGCCCACAGTCAATAACAGCCATGTTGAAACAGGGAAAAAAGCCATTTTATATTAACTACAGTATCATCTATAGTTAATCACTTATAGTGTAGCCCTTCTCCCATGCTGGAAAAACTCAGCATGTTGGGAGGAATAAATAACCCGACTCATAGATCCTCCCTTCACAGAGAAAGAAAAGAGTAGATTCTCCTTTCAAAGAGAAAGAGAAGAGTGGAACATATGTACAAAGTTCTGCAATGCCAGGAGACTATCAGAAAGTTTGGTTTTTGTCTCAACTGACTTGGAGCATTCACAGGCACCCAGCATACTGAGTGCTTGGGCTCCACTGAGAAACAAAAGAGACCTCAATGGCTTGTGGCTGTGCCAGAGAACCTGCTGTACTGTAAAAAGTCACCAAATGAAGGAAGAGAAAAAATGGTGAATGGGAGATATGATTGTATTTGTGTATCTAAATATATCTAAACATAAAATAGGAGCAATGAAAATATGATATTATAATCTTATGGAAGCACTGCTGGATATGTGTCCCATCATTGACCGAAAAGTCATTATGCAATGCATGACTATGAAAATGATTTCAGAACAATCAAAACAAGGAAAAGCTCATCAGCAGAAGGAACTCATAAGATAGAGAGTTGAATTCTGTTCTTAGAAATGCTTTACAAATTCAAATTATTGATTATTCCCCAAAGTTTTTATTTATATGAGTTATAAATGTTGGCATTATTATAAATTAAAACTGAAAAATTAAAATGTCTTACTAGTTTATAAAAAACAATAAATCCATTATATTTAACATGAATATTTTTCTGAAAAATAAGAATATATGTCAAAACAAAAATAATTATTGAGAGGATTTGTACTGTTTTACATTTTAGAAAATATGATTAATGCATGGCTTCATAGATAACAGCTGGAGTCTCATATCGGCTTCTCTTTTCAATCTGTTATGTATTGTTTTCATTGAAGTAGATGAAGGGAATTCCTTCTCACTTAAGTAGGTGGGAAAGGAAAAAAATATTTTAATAGTCCTTTCAGACAAGTATGGATATTCTTCTTTGACATACAAAAAGTTGACATGTGGTTATTTCTTACAAGCTATTTAAAATTTGAGATATGAGAGCATGTCAATGGACTTTTCATAATTAGTTTTATTTTAATCCATTGCTCTAGCCTGTTCACAGAATGGATTATTAATCCATGCATGATTTTCTCACATCAAGCACTGTACATTGGAAAATATTGGTTTATTGTATTGTATATACTTTTCAAATACTGACATGTTTCACTTGTTTTTAATATCAAAACAGAAAAATCTCAAATACACCCAATAATTTAAAAGACTGCTACATTTGGCTGTAAAACATTTAATGACAAAGGCAATATATATTAGAAAACATAAAAACAATAAACAGAATATGAGAAACTAATTATATGTAACAACTTGACACTCAAAAAGCTTTATTATATGGAACAAATTTGAGTCCATAATCAAAGAAATATGTGTAAAACCTACACACAACCAGTTCACAAAAGAAATATAATAAGTCCATAAATCAATGAGGTAATAGTCACCTGTGATTCAAAATTATAATTAACAATTAAATAATATACACAAACAAGAAAGTACTCTCTTTTGTCAATCAAATAACAAACAATAAAACATAAATTGCCATAAAATAATTCAATCATATATTAAATTAGACTTGCATATTATGACATTTTTAACAAAAAATAGAAACGTTAAATTTAAAAAGGAAAGCAAATTTA
>RJWJ010018028.1:0-32161 GCA_004363605.1 Indri indri
TGAAAATGTTACTGTACATCTTTGCAGAGCCTGAAGGCTGCTGAATGCCACAAGCACACAGTCTGAAGCTGCTACAGGCAAACTCTTCTTTAATAAGCATTAGCAACACGGTGGGTGTATTGGACATGATAGTTGTCAGGATGGCTTAAGGTTGGTGGACTTTTCTTGGAAACCTCTCATTCTTCTGACATTCCTGTGACAGGAGGTTGTATTATAAATCTAACATTTTAACAGTACCAGAAGCATCTATCCACCATTGTCTTTGAGGGAATAGGACATGAAGATCAGACTTAAAATTTTTTTTGTTCTCATTCCCATTGAGCTGCTAATTTGCTGACGATATGTAGGAAATTTAATCTTGTGGTAATGGTGAATCTACAGAATAAAGGAATAACCAAAACAATTTTTTTCATGTATTGAGTTCTTATATTCACAAGGCATTATGGTACAGATTTTTCATCTCCTTATCTTGGAATTCTATGTAGTATTATTATTCCCATTTTACAGATGACACCAAGATGCAGGTAGGGTGTCACACAAAAAGTATCTCACTTGATTTTAAAGATGGTGTTTCTTTCCCCCATGTTGCTCTTCATCCCTTATCACCTGTGGGCTCTGGAAAAGGTCTGATCAGAACTGGAGATCATTGGCAGCTACCCTCCTGGGCTCTCAGCAGTAAGAGAATTGTCCATGTAGAGAAAGTCAAGGGCCTTCTAATATACAGTAGTTTCCCTCAGGGCCAAGAAGGTCTTTAACTCATGGCCTGGGTCTGGTGAAGAAGTTTCCTCTCTGACTCTCCCACTGCCTTCTCTCTGGACCAGAAGAAGATGCTCAACTCTTTGGGAGCATCTGTGTCACTTTGTTATTTAGTTTCCTGTGGTTGTTATAGCAAATGACCACAAATGTAGTAGTTTCAAGCAATGCAAATTTATCATCTTATGGGTCTGGAGGTTAGAAGTTCAAAAGCAGTCTCCCTGGGCTAACCTCAAGGTGTCTGCAGGGCTAGTTCCTTATGGAGATTGTGGGTTCCTTGCCTTTCCCAGGTTCCAGAGGCCACCTGTTTCCTTGGCTCATGGTCCTTTTATAGAAATGGCATCCCTCTGACCTCTCCATCGGCCATCACATCTCTTTTTCTCTCTCTCTCTAACCCACCTTCTTGTGATAATGTTTGTGATGACATTGGGCCCACCTAGATAATCCAGGATAATCCCCATTTCAAGATACTTAGTCATCTCTACAAAGTACCTTGTGCTATATAAAGTAACATTCATAGGTTCCAAGAATTAAAACGTGGATATCTTTGGGGGCCCATTATTCAGCCTACCACAACTGCTACCCTTGGTGATTTCTCGATTAATAATAATACCCTACTTTTGGCAACTCAAGATTGCCCCCATCAACCCTGGGGACCCAGCATCCAGAGTTCTCCTTGTGTGAGTTTCCTCAAAGCAAGACAGTGAGCACAAGGCCAACCTATAGTTCTCACTGTCCAACTGGGCTTGCAATTTGGTGGAGCCTCAAGCTAGATCAGGTATATCTGGAATGATCATCAGTGAGTCTTTTTATTTAATTTGGAATTTTATTTTTAAAAATTGCATTTCAAGTATTTCTTTAAAAATTGGGAGATCTGGCATCACTGTGCCTTGTTTTCAAATGGCTGCGTAATGGCTTCTCTCTTTAGACAGAATATGTGCTCTGCCCATTCACCTTAATCCCTACCATGCTCTGATGATATGCCTGGCATGTTTCACTCATTTGTTTTAACTGCTTGGACCCTGTAGTTTAAGTGTCTGAGTCTGAGTTTACAATAACGATTCCAAAACCCAAAGCATTAACACACAATTTAGAGCAGTGGTCCCCAACATTTTTGGCTGGGGACCAGGGACTGGTTTCATGGAAGACCATTTTTCCATGGACTGAGAGTGAGGGTGGCTTGGGGGGAGACGGTTTCTAGATGATTCAAGTGCATTACATTTATTGCGCACTTTACTTCTATTATTACATTGTAATATATAATGAAATAATGATACAACTCACCATAATGCAGAATCAGTGGGAGCCCTGAGCTTGTTTTCCTGCAACTAGATGGTACCATCTGGGGGTGATGGGAGACAGTGACACCTGAAGTGTGTTTCTTATGTCCAGTCTACACCATAATCTCACTCTGGTTGCTGTCACTGCAGAAAACCTTTCTTCACAAAGATAGGATGTTGGAAATGGAAGCAGGCTTTTTAGTGCTTTTGTGGCAACCTCAGGATATTCTGCCTTGACTTCAATCCAGAATGTATGGAGATTTCAAGTTGTCTCAAACATACTTTTAAGGCCACCGTCATTTGCGATCTCCTCCTCTAGCAAGGACAAAGTCGATTCACCTGGCTTATTCATAAATGGGTTGTAGATCCATTCCTTCCCAGTTTGGGAGTCTGTTGTGGTTAGGAAGTAATGCTCAGACTCTTTTGAAAGCTGAGATAGGTGATCATGCACCAGCTGGGAGAAAGAAGGCCTTAGCTCAGTCTCTTTCAAAATCTCTGCTAATGTCTGAAACATGTCAAAAATCCCAAGGTTCACCCATCATCCCCATAATTCCAGTTTGGCTTGGAATGCAGCCAGTTTATCTGCAGACTTGAACATAGTTGTTGTTCTCCCTTGAAGAGACAGATTGAGTTTGTTGAGCAGGTTGAATATGTCACACAAGTAAGCAAGTTTTGTGACATATTCTGTGTCACTGAAATGTGCTGCCAGTGGTGACCATTTTTCTAAAAGAAATCCCTGGAGTGGCTCTTGTATCTCAAAAACTCTGGCCAGTGATCTACCTTTAGAAAGCCATCTCACATCTGTGTATAAGAGAACACCTGTGTGCTCTGCGTCCATCTCCTCACAGAGCTACATGAACGGACATGAGTTAAGGGCATGTACTTTAATGTGGTTGATAATTTTAATCACATCCTGTAAAACGTTGTTTAGTTCAGGTGACATTTATCAGCTAGCCAGCATTTCTCTATGGATGACACAGCGCATAGACTCACATTCAGAAATGACCTCCTTGACCTGAGTAGTGAAACCAGAAAGCCATCCAGTCATGGCAGCTGCTCCATCCATGCATATACAGACACAAAATAACCAATTCAGTTTTCCTGATATGTAATCACTCAAAGACTTGAGTAGTTTTGCAGCTGTGGTGTTGGTTGGCAACGAAAGCGTATGTAACATATCCTCATGCAAATACTTCTGAAAAATATATCGCACAAAAACAAGCATCGTTGCCTTGTTGTCAACATCATTAGACTCGTCAATCTGGATTGCATACCACGGTGACCCATTAATCCTCTCTAACAATTGCGCCTCAATATCTTCTGCTGTTTCATCTAGTTATAGAGCTAGCCAAAAGAGGAACACATGCAACCTTTTGAAGTGCAGCCTCTCCTAAAAGTTCATGGAAAATGTCCTTAGCAGTGGGTGGGATCAACTCTTCACCAGTAGTAAAGGGCTTCTTAGCTCTAGCAATGCAGTTAGCCACTAAGCATGACACTCTCAGTGCAGACACATTTGATGAAGTGGTGGCCTTCAGTAATTGCACATTTTTTTCTTTTGAGAAACTTCAAAGGCTTGTCTTTTAATGCCGGGTGTTTGGTCTCCATGTGGTGAAGTAGTTTTGAAGGTTTTATGGCTTTGTTGGACAGCCATTCAACGCATATTATACGGGGCAGGCTTGGAGAATGTGAATCACCTGTTGCAATGAAGCCGTAATTTAAGTAGGACTCTTGGTATTTTCTTTTAAATGCGGCTTTCATTTTGTTGGCAGTCTTAGAGTCTTCTGCTATCTCATCATTGGGTCTTTCCCCCTTTTTCAAAGAAGCTCTCCAGTGACGTTTGTTTTTTACTCATTTTTGCTAGGGTTAGCTTGTGGACTTTCCAAAACTGTGACTGAGACAAGTGTGCAGTGCAGGAAAGAGGTGTGGATGAAAGCGGTAAACAAAATAATGGGTGGCCCATGCACAGACTAAAATAAGTGTTGGATTCTGACTTAAAGCCTGCCACCAGATGCAGCTGTACAATTGAAGTAAGATGCTCACTTGTCACTATAAAGCCTGCCACCTGATGGAGCTTAATTGTCATTTGCCACTCACCGATAGGGTTTTGACATGAGTCTGCAAGCAATTGATTTATTATGGTCTCTGTGTAGTCAAACCTCTCTGCTAATGATAATCTGTATTTGCAGCCGCTCCCCAGCATTAGCAACACCGCCTCAGCTCCGCCTCAGATCATTAGGTATTGGATTCTCATGAGGAGTGCACAACCTAGATCCCTCGCATGCATGTGTAGTTTACAGTAGGGCTCGTGCTCCTATGAGAATCTAATACCGCTGCTGATCTGGCAGGAGGCGGAGCTCAGAAGCAGCTGTAAATACAGATGAAGCTTTGCTCACTTGTCCACTGCCCACCACTCACCTCCTGCTGTGCAGCCTGGTTTCTAACAGGCCACGGACTGCTACCAGTCCACAGCCCAGGGGTTGGGGACCACAGTCTTAGAGAACATTTGTTCAGATAATTTCTTCAGGGACAGTAACTTCATATATGTTAGAAAACCTTGTGTTAATCCATAGATGTCCAGACAAAGCAGAGAATGAGCCCTATCATTTGATATCATCCTAAGATTTGTACGTTGGTTGGATCTTACTTTTGGATATTTCTTTTTTTCAGCCTGACTCTTAGCCTTTGATCCAGCAGCACCTAGGCCAGGCAGGCATTCCTAATCACCATTTTAGTATCCCTTCCATCTCACTGGAGGTAAAACGTTCTCCCTGTCTCTGGAAAAGTGACCCCTTTCCCTCTTCCCAGAGCTGTCTAATATCAGTTCCTCAAAGTTGAGGATCTTTTTTAATACAAATAAAGAATTTCTTCATCTTTATGTCCAGAGTCTCAGACAGTGGTTGGCACATAGTGGGGTATTAATAGATGTTTGTCGAATGAATGAATAAGCTGTGATAATGACAACGGTATTTACAATGATAGCTGACATTTATGAGGACTTAGTTATGAATGAATGCTGCATCTTTGATTGAGGTAGCAATAGCAGTCTTGATAGAGACAAGTTCATCATGAATGCCTGCCCTCTCACAAAATCAACCCTACTGATCATGTTACCCCCTCTGCTTCTGGCCACAGCTGTTGGAACCACAGAAAGATACCCAAGCCAAGGAATCCCTGTCTTTGGCTGAGCAGGAGGCTATGATGTGGCCTGTTGCAAAGAGCCCTCCCAACAAACAAGCTTAGCCCTTTAGGTTTTTTGAGAACCTGAATCAAAAGATGCAATATGTCCAAAGTTGGCAGTGGATGCTTGAGCAAACGGGTCATGCTAGAGATTAGGGACTGGCTGCCATTCTGGCCATGAGAAAAAGGAGTATACAGAACTAATGAAGTCACTGAGACATAAAGGGGAACTTCAGTTTCTGATTTTCCAGCTTCCTGTTACAATTTACATGAGGCTTGGCTGTCTTTAGATGTCTATGAAATTACCTTTTTGTATCCTTACAACAACTTTTCTCTTCTTCCCTTAACTCGGAGAGGCTATCTGTTCTTCATAATTAAAATACTTGCCTGGAACATTGCCCTAACCCAGGATCCTAACGTGACAGTGGTATTTAATGAAGGAGAGATTGTGGAGTAGCAGTGAAGATCAAAGGAAACCCAGAGTTTGGCTTTGGGCACTCCAAACTCCCGGTGAGTTGTTCTGAACAAAATAGGGACTCAATATGTTTAAGCACTGGACATTTTCCAAGATGTGAATGTGCCTGAATTTTTAAATTCTGAACATAAAAACAGTCATGAAAATACCTGAGAAATATGTCATCCTGTTAGAAAGCAAGATGAAATGATAGATATTGATTCATTAGAATCATTGGACTGAAAAGGGTTTCAATTAAACAAAAAGAAACTATTAAAATTTGATTGGGCATTTTAGGAATCAGCATGCTAAATTTTAATAGATGGCATACTTAGTTTTAAAATATGCTTCCTGGAATAGTTACCTTCAAAGTGGTTATAATCTTTATAAAATAACCTCCACATTAATTATTGATGAATTAAAAAGCATGCTAGGGGATTAAAGCAGAATAATAGATGTAACATTACATAAAAGCAGGGCAGTCATACATCATTTACGACTCTCTTGCTCATCAGGACTTGGCTTTTTGAATCTTAATTGAAAACTGGTGTGGCTAGATTGTTGAAAAAAGTAAATTGGTTATTCTGATAGCAGACAGCTTTCATTAGAGAGTTAATTAATTTTAGGAGTCTGATAGCCTGATATATCAAACATGCACAGTCATGTTTAGTCATGAGATTTTTATTTAATTATAGTCTTCTGGTCAGTGGACATTGTTTATATTTTGATTTCATTTTGATCAATGCTAATTAGACACAATGTAAGTATTGTGGACTATAATTGTATATACAAGCAAAAAGTAGGGTTAAATCCTAGTACGGAATAGGGTAATTGGTTGATAAAAAGACATATTCTACAGCAACCCTGGACTAGTCCAGCCCTCCCTCCATCCTGTTTCTTTCTTTCTTTTATGCTTATTTACCCATCATTTGTTATAGTTAAACTGGACATTTTTTAGATCCAAAATGAGAGGCTATTCTAAAACCCCAGTTAATTGATCTTTTCTTCTCTTTCTTTCTTTTTTGATAAATTAAGCAACAGGTGGAATGGCTGGAGAAATTTTTTTGTTCTGGAATTATTTATTTATTTATTATATTTTAATTTTTACCCTTTGAATTTTCTGACTGCCTTCATTCCCTCTTTAATAAAAATAATTGTCAACTGATCATTTAAACTTAACTATATTAGTTATAAGACAACTCTGTAAACAAAAAGGCATCATTATCTTCATTGTACATGTGAGGAAACTGAGGCTCAAGTATATTTCCAGTAGGTAGCTTATCCAGGGCTGCAGAACTAGTCAGTATTGACACTGGGATCCAAACTCTGGAGACATAGCTTTAAATAAGCCCTGGAGAATTTGCCCGAACTCTCGTAGCTTTTTACACACTGCTTCACTTTTCCCTGGGAACTGTGGACAATTACCTTGCTTTCTCTACTACTAATCATAGACTTTGTCAAGCTGGCTGTCGTTTGGTGTGGGAAAGAAATGTCTGGTCATGAGCAATCCTGATATATTTACCTTGTGCCTCCACCCTCTGACCAGATGTCATTCTGTTTAAAATTCCTCCTTAAAAGAGCATGACAGTCTGAAGTTCACTCTATTCTGAACACAAGTTTACAGTCTGGTTTTGAAATCCAAATTTCATTCTTTAAGAACTAGATTAGGAAGGCAGTAGCCAATTAAGGCCACCTGTTGGTGTCCCCCGTGCTGTGCTTATATGAATCCTCATATAAAGAAAGAGATTGATGGCTCTTTATAACTTGATCGTAACTCCCATAGGCAGATAACTGTAATTTGTTAGGGGCAGAATGGATACATCTGCTTACCCAATGCCAGGACTAAACAAGGGTCTTCCCGTGATCCGACTGTGTTCAATGCAACCTAGAACACAGCTCTGACTGTGATCAATCCCAATCATTCCACAGGGCTTTGGGAAATTTGCATGGATGCCATTGGAATTAAATCTCCATAAGGATGTTTAGAACAGAAAATCCCAGCCTTCTTATGGTTTTATAAATTTTGCAATCAGTCTGATGACCTTTATCGAAGCTTATCCTATTTTCCACATGCCAGACAGTTCCTCAAGCTCAACTTTTATAACCACCATATCAAAAACATTTGGGAATTTGAAAATTAAATACTTATTAATTCCAAGAATGGGAAAGACCACATGTGAAACTAATTTTACAGAAACCCATGGCAAGGAAATGGTTTAACCATAACATTGACAGAGACTGTGCTGTGAGATACTCTGTCTTTCTCCTTAGCTGGCATTTTCTCCCCATGTGGGTATCCTACCTCTCATTCCCTGCTAGGCCACCAGAGCTTTCGCTATGGAGCTTCTTGATCACCATCAGTATACATTAGTTCTGTCCGACTCTAATTCTAGAACACAGGAGTCCCTTCATTTATTCAACAAATATTTATTGAACATTTTTATGTGTCAAGCACTGGTTTCAATTCTAGGGATCAAAAACAAAAAGTCCCTGCTCTCTTTTATTCTAGTGGAGGAAGACAGACCGTACACAAATACATACATGCATACCATTTCAGGCACTAAGTTCTAGAAAACAATTAAAAATGACAAAAATATTAACTAAAACAGGGCAAGGGAATAGGTATATGTAAACTAAACAAAGGCCTCCATTTCCCCAGTCAGAGAAGAGACTTCAGTTGTCTATAGTGTCTAGCACACACATGGCATACAGTAGGAACTCAATAAATATCTATTACATTAAATATTCAGTAAGTACTTTTTGATCATATGTTTTGTGTCTCATGTACCTTAACTTAACTGATTAGTCTACATTGTGCATTCCTTATGAAAAAAGACTGAATCTTATATTTCTTTTGAAATTCCTAGAAAACACTACATAGAGCTAGTCTTAGAGTGTTGCTGCTTGATAAATCTAAATCTGTGGTGTTTTCATATGTAAATATGAACATACATAAATAAGATAGCTACATACATACAGTAAGTGCAGGTCATGGAGCACCTAATAAAAGAGCATTTCACAGTGATGTAGACGTTCCCACAACATGTAACTAAGTATCTATACATTAAAGTGAACTTTCTATTTACCTGTATAATTTCTAAAATGTCTATCACCTTTTTATTTATCCTTAATTGAATGGGACTCAACTCTTTCGGTTTTGGTTGAACTGACTTGGTGTGTATCAAATAATTAAGTTCTGCAGAATTTCATTTAAGAAAGCATTTCTTAAAGGAGTCTATTTCTGTGTAATCGTCATTATGTTGAAAACTAAAAAAAAAAAAAAAATTAGCATAGGAAATACATACCTATGTATACATTTCCTAAGTTTGACTCTATTAAAAGTGGTATTTGTGCACAAAATGGTACACTGCCTTGTGAAATTAAAAAGAGATGCATTCACAGCACTGAGAATTTGCACTATATCCTTTTGCTAGAAACTGTTGCAGTGTGGGTTTTATGAAAGGGAAGATCTATGAAAAGTTTATGAAAGGGGAGAGTTTGAACTTAAACCATGAAGTAAAAAAAAAAAAAAAATCAATAACTCAGAATGGGAACATAATGGGCAAAGGTTTTTAGTATGAGGAAGAAAAATAAAAGAGAATGATTATTTAAATAGCAGAAAAGACAAAAAAAAAGAAGTTATGAATTGAGATCAACCAAAATGTTTCTTGAGCACTTGACTTGCTTTGTGGTAATCTCCGTAACAAGTGGCTGGGGAAGGACAGAAACATAAGAGTTCTTTTGCTATTAAGATGATAAATCATTTGGGAGACAAGACTTGCACAGAAGTCCATCTTCACACAATGCCAGGTCTTGATTTAACAACTTTTCAGCCTCATTCTCAGTTGATAAACTTGTTTCCTATTTCTCTGAAAAGAGTAGAAGCCACTTCAGAGAAACTCAGTCTACTTCCTGTCTTGGTCCTCAGATCTATAAACATTTCTGGATCTGTATAACTTCTTTTCTCCTTCCCCCAAGTCCCAGAGAAATATTCTGTCCATTATAAATCCTGTGCCCTCACTTGCTCCACCAATTACTACCCTCACCCCAGAATCTTCGACCTCTTTCTTCACTGATACTTTTCTGTTAGTACATGAATGTATGCTCATATCATAAAACAATAACATTAACAATAAAAAACTTATTTAACCTTATGTCAGCTGTCAACTATGGATGCATATTAGAATCACCTGGGGATTGCTGAAAAAATATTGATACCTGAGGCCCAATTCAGATCAAGGAGATCAAAATCTTTGAGGGGTGCCACCCAAGTATTGATACTTTTTAAAGCTGCTTTACTGATTCTAACCATAGCTGGAGTTGACAAACATTGGCCTACAGGATCCTACCTCTCATTCTCCTCTGTTCTTAACTGCAAGTCTTCTATAACTCTTTCTGGCCATTAAATTTTAAAGAATTCAGAAACAGCTAATGGAAGAGACATATTTAGATGATGGAATTGGCAGAAGATGGTAAAAGATTGGATGTCCTGGTATAAACCACTGGTGCTTACACAAATAGTGCTTAAGCCATTAGTGTCATTTATTTAAAATAAGAAATATTGGAAGAAAAACAGGTGTTAGGGGGAAAAAAATCAAGGGTGAAGTTTAGACGTGTTGAGTTCAAAATGCCTATAAAACATAGATCTAAAAATATAGGCAGTTACCAATACTTAACTGGATTTATAGGCTGTTGGCAGCTAAAACTGACCATGAACTTAGAATGACACCAATTTAAATATTCTCTCCAGCAACACTGAGTAGCCAGCATAAAGGTATAAGGAAGGTGGACAACTGGACACTTGGCTTCAGCCAGGTAGAAGTAATGGAAGGTCATGGGGCAAGGTGCTGAAGATATTGAAGACAGTGATTAAAATACTAGAATACAGAATATAGGTGGGGGAGTGGGAGGGAGTTTCTTAAAATGCAGAGAAGTAGGAAATAAAAGAAAATATCAAATAGAGAATAAAGTGCCAAGACTATAATAGGAGACTAGACAGTTTTCTGTCCATAAGAGGCAGTATCTTGGGTAGATCAGAATAAATGTAGATAGGACTTTTGAGAGAAATATTCCACTGAAGCTGCAATGAGGGATATCCCCCTTTAGATGATACACAGGTAACTCAAATTTAATCATTTTAGAATCAAATCCCACACATTTCTCCTCATCTTCCCTTCTGTTGTTCTCTATGTTGGTAAATACATCCACCCAGTTGCCCAAAGCTATGAAGTGACACTAGATTCTCTCTCTCTCTCTCTTCATCCCTCCCTCTTTACTCTCACTGTCTAAGTCGGATCAAACACCAAACCCAAATAATTCCCATTGGTATGCTCTTCACCATCCTGACTGCAACTGTAATAATTAGGGACTAATAATGTCTTGCCTTGTTTAGAGCTATAGCCTCCAAACTGGCATCTCTAACTCTAGGCGTGATCTGTTATCTCTAAAGTGGTTGTTTTCACAGGCAAATGTCTTCATATTACTCAAGTTCTTCAATTGTTCACCATCAAAAACTGCTTACCATGCCATACATGGCCCTTCCTCATCTTGTTCTTGAAAATATTAATACGTCCCATCTTACATCTTTCTAAGCTCACTTTTGTTCTCTGTATTCCATTTGACCTGAACTACTTATGTGGGAGAATTCACCATGCTCATTCTTACCTGCCCCGTATATATACCACTGCAACCCAATCTGGAAGTTGCCTATTCATTCCTCGCATCCCGGATACATTAGATGTCTCCCTTCAATTCTCCCATTATTTCTTTCATACACCTTCACTGTAGCCATAACCATTGTCCTGTAATTGTTGACACGTCTGTCTCCTCATCACATAAGATAATAATTAGATAGAGGGGTCATATCTTTTAATCAATATATTTCCAGAGCCTGGTAGGGTGGCTGGCATGTAAGTGTGTGGTAATATTGGTATTTGAATAAACACACAAATGAGAATGAGTTCAAAGAATTGAGTCTTGAAGATTTTTTTTTTAAAGTTAGTATGTTCTCTCCTAAGTCATTCTAAACAGTGCCTGAAGAGATATAGGAAAAAAAATATTGGGGAGTAAAAAGTGCTGCAGGCTGTGGGTGAAAATTTTCCTCTATTTACTAAAGTGCACAGATTTTATTCTATTATAAGCAACTTCAGAAGATTGTCTCCAACTGCCTGTAATAGCTTCAATTGTACAAAAAAAAAAAAAAAAAATCCCGCTATAAGTAGGGCATGGGGAAGTCACAAAACACCGTTGTTATTTGGAGGTTTTTATGCAGTGCTTTGTTGTTTAAATGGGATTTGGCCTAAAAGCCTTTAAAAAATAATACTTTATATTGCTACCGTACTTTAAAGTTTCCAAACAGTTTTCACACGCTGTTTTTATTCAGTATTCAAAGTATCTCAGTGAGGTAGTCAGGACAAAAGAGATCATCTTTTTATATACAGCATAGGTTCTGAGAGGCTCTGAGGTTTGCTGAGGCTGGCAGTGGCTGTGTGGTGGTCCTGGAGCTGGGAAGTAGGACCTCTGGCTGCTAAGCTCGTACTCCTTCTCTGCACCCTTGCCACCTCTTTGGTGTCTATCGACAGGGCAAGTAGAACTATGGGCTGTTAGTCACACCCCAGCTCAATTTGCCTTCCTGCAGGGCTGCCCCTGGTCCCAAGGTCACCTGTCAGTGTCAAGACCGTGGATGTTGTAGGATTTCCTTCATTTCCCAAGTGCTTTCCCTTAACAGCTTTCCCAGCCACACTAGCTGAGGCCAGAGCTGCCAGCCCTAGGTATTGGCACCAGCAAACCCTTTCACCGACCCCATATGATGATTACTGCTCTTGGGTTTCTGTTGTGTCTGAGCTTCAGTCCTGCATGGTTCCATTGTCTTGGATGTAAAACAACCATCGTGACAATTAAGAAAAAAAAAATAAGGATAAACTGAAACTCTTTAATTCTGCAAAGAAAGCTAGAATATTTATTGTACCATTCATGGAAGAATTCTCTTAGCCCATATTTCTCTACACCAGACTAAATTCAGCAGCAGATGTGTTTTGTTTGGATTTCACAGTGCTTTAAAAAGCACTTAGAATTTGAATGACTTTAGGCAAAGTATGCATGCTTCAATTTGCCATGGGCCTCCCGTCATGTCATTTGTTTTGCATTTCTGGCCCCAGAAGACATTTGAGTTTATGAGCATTGCCTATATTAATATACTGTATTGGGGAAAAAATAACAGCTAATATTATATCTATCAAGCATCTTCTTTGTACCAAGCACTGTTTTCAAAATTTTACAAATATTAGTTCATTTAACCCTCACAACAAACTCTTAACAGGTAAGTAAGTCTTCCTGCTGGGTGTTATCTCATCATCCCCAAATGAGGAAATAAAGGGACCAAGAGTTAAGTAACTGGCCCAATCACACAGTTTGTAGGTGGCAGAGCTGGAATTTAGACCCAGGTGGTCTGGATACAGAGCCAAGCTCTACACTTTGGTACCTGGATACAATATCAGCTTTTGCATGATCCATAAAGGGAAATAGAAAATTGATTAAAAATGGTTCTTCTAAATGAAAAGAGAGCTAGGGAAACTTTGAATAACTGAACTAAGAACGCCATGTTTGCACATGCAATACTAGACTTTGTTGGACACTGAAAGCTCTGAGGGCCAAACAAAGATGTACCTGTTGCTTCAGTCAAAAAGACGAAAAGGGCACATGGCATAGAGTGGCCTTGTGAAACCTACCAAATGTAGTGTGTCTCATTGTGATACTTTGATTTTGCAAAAATGTAGATTAATAAATTGTATTAGCAGGAGCACCTGGCTTTGCTCTGTGTTTTCCTTCTTAGCAAGTTTGCTGTTTGTTGCCAGCCCTTAATATTGCCCAGTGTCACACAAGAGCTGAATGTGATTTCCAAGAAACCCTTGGCAGTCAAGCCAGGGAATGTTTGTAGTCATGGGAAGAGAAGGGAAGAGAAAGTGATCCTTTCCCCAATATATGATGTTGAAATAATTTATCTCACTTGTATGTAATTTTAGAATAGGAAAGAAGAGACATGATTCAGATGTTTCTAAATGTTAAGGTTTGATGGAACACTATTCTAAGTCTGATAATAATAATAATAATAATGATGATGATGATGACATTTTAGCTACTGAATCCTCGGAGGTTTGTGGTTGAATTAGCCATACACATACATGTAAAATCTTCCACTTTTTGGCACACAGAAAGTGAAGAGGAGAAACACTCCACCACTGGCATTCTTGAAACTTTATACTCCTTATCTTTCCCACTTGGTGATCTATCATAAATTTTTTTCACAAACAAATGTGACTGAAGGTTTTCATCTTTGTTAGGGCATTGCCGGAGGACTTAGGTCCTACAACAAGCCTGGGGTCCTAGGGCTTCCAGTGCCAAGTTAGAAGCAGTGAAGTCAGAGACGGCATGGAGAGCCATCATGTCCTGGGGTGAGCACAATAGGATCCCAGAACCCAGTACAAGGAGCAGAAGCATATTGGGTGCCAGGCCAATATTACACGTCAGGTCAAAGACCAAGGCTGAGCAAAGATGAATAGAAAGACCAGAAACCACGGACAAATCCAAAAAGAGAGAGGATGTGGTCAGGCAAAGGTCCAAGTCAGTACTGATTAATAGTTAAAAGTTTGTGCTTCAGAGTCAAATTTGGAGTCCCATTTTCCTTCTTATTAGTTACTTGTATGACCTTATGTATATTTTTAAGCAGAATGTGCAACAGCTAAGTACTGGGTTATGCAATCAGGTTGTATAAATTTGAATCCCGTTTTCCCACTACCAACCATATAATGAAGTGAGTATATTATTTAATTATTGGATGCCTCAGCACTAAAGCTGGTAATTATAGCAGAACCTTCCTTATAGGGTAGGATGTGAGGATTGAGTGAATTAATATATGAAAAGCCCTTAGCACAGTAATGGCAGATAGTAAGCACAAATAATTGTTATTCTCATTATTTACAATCTCTTGTGTGTTCCTGTTCCTCCTCTATAAAGTGAAAGTCATAACACTAACCTCAGAGGATTGTAGTAAGAAATAAATGAGATAAAGGGTGGAGGCACCTAGCGGGTGAGTGGTAGTCACGATTATTATGGGGCACGTAAGGTGGAAATTGACTATAGTACTCTCCCATAAGGACAGAACATCTTTTGAAAACCCTAAGGTCTTGCCCATAAATCATAAAGCAACTATACCAAGCCCGGCACCTGACAGAAGCTTCTTACCTCTCTCATCATGTTGAACACAATATCAGAAAATGAAAGATATGACGTGGAAGAAAATGTAAAGCCTAAATTCAATCTGTGCTTTGTATGAACAAGAACCCAGAGGCCCAGAAAAAGAAGGTAATTTGCACAATGTCACATGGCTAGTTTGCTACAAAGCTGATCCTTGACAATTACTTGGACTCCTAGTCTATTATCTATTGCTCTATACCACGCCAATGTTGCCTCTTCTAAATTCTCACAGTCTATCTGGTGCCTCCTCTCGGACTGATTTAAGCTCCACGAAGGGGCTTAGCTTAGCTTCAGTATAGAATCAGCCTCTCCTGAGAAGGGACCCAATTGCTGTTTGCTGAGTGTTGAGTATTCTGATAGTAACCAGAGTATAAAAAGAAATAATATAATATTAATGAGAGAAATATTAGTCTACCAGTGCAGAAACTAGGTCCTTTCACAATAGCAACAAAGAAAATAAAATACCTAGGAATATATTTAACTAAGTAGTGGAAAGACCTCTACAGGGAGAACTATGAAACACTGAGGAAGGAAATTGCAGAGGATGTAAACAAATGGAAAAACATATCGTGCTCATGGATGTCAAAATATATTTAAAATTAGAATTTGAAAACAAAAACCCCCTTCTCTTGCTTATTTCATCCACCAGATGTCCCTCTTCTCAAACTTGGTGATGTGTTACTACCACGAGTAAGTGCTGTGCTATATGGTAATGAAAGAAACTGGTAGTTGTGTTGAAAAAAAAAATCCACTGTCAATCCCAACTCTTATTTTTGGCAACTGCAAAATGACAAAATCTTAGCAGCTGAGTCTAAACATTCTTTACAGACTCGGATTGCCTCCAAACCTTACTTGCTGAGTGGCTATCTGGCCTATTCTTAAGAACGCCCTTCAGTGGGAAAGCTACTCCCATCTGAAGCAGCAGGTCTGTTGCTGGTCAGCTCTGCCTGTTGAACAGTTCTTATGTGAGTGAGAAATTTCTCTCTCATACCTATCCTCCACTGTTTGAATTTCTGCCTTTGGAAATTATGTAAGTCATACCTAATACATTTGTTCCAAATAATAGTCATCCAAATAATTCAACAATTAATAAATTCCACCTACATCTTCTCTTCTCCAGGCTAAATATGTCATGTCCCCAAAGTTTGCTGATTAGTCAATTGTTTGGAATAAAGGGCACATTTTCATATAAACACAAAATTATAAATGGTGATTAGGGACGTGGACTAGATCAAAAAAGCTTATCTAACTTATATCCAGATGAAGTAGTCAGAAATTATCTATATTAAATAAGCATTTATGAAATACCTAATTAATAATTCCCAGTAGAGGTTATTTAATTTGTTAATTGCATTTGATTGAGCGGCACCACAAAGAAATTTACTAGAAGTTATTTTCCCATATTCAAATCATAATTCTAAGTATCTATCACATATTCTGCCCCAGTTTTTTGGTGTAGCTGTAAGTAATCTGAATTGTAAATGATTATTGTACATTGTTCAGAATCTTTTGAGTAACCAAATGGCATTCAAACTACATTTCCATTCCTAAATTATCAGATAATTCTCTAATCTGATTGTTACAATTTAATATTCATTAATCTGCATGAACACAGATGATCGTATAAATATCCAGCAGGAATAATACTAAGAGAACGAAATTTGGTCACAGAACCGGGTAATTATTGCAAATGGAGATTACTCAGCGCTAGTACAGCTGTCTACACACCAAGTCATTATATTCTATTTTTAGGGTTGTTTGATGGTTGGGTTAGGCCGATATTGAGTCAATAACTGAACTCTAAGTTAATTTGAAAAGACATTCCTCCCATTATATGTAATATGAGTGGATGGGCATTTTTTGTAACTCATTGTAATGACCCTTATGACACATTTTAGGTAATAATAGAGTATGATCATGTCCCTATGAAATGATTTTCTCTTCAGAATCTCAGGGATAAGATGAAGGGGATACTCCAAAATCAACTGAGTGAAAATTATTTTCACTGAAAATAATTATGTTTATACAAATCGAGTAACACAAATTATATGTTATAACTATTCCTAAACTGTTCTTTACAAAAAAATAGAATAAATACTTCTTAAAATGAAAATTCAGCCAAGTTTCCCAGTCTTACTGAGTCTTTTTGAACCTCCAGGTGTCTGTCTGGTACTTAGGGCTACAAGAGTAGGAAATTCAAAGATTCTTTGTTCCTAAGCATTAGGGTTGTAGAAGAATTAAACTCAAAGCCCATTACTGACAAATTCCATTAATTGGCATTTCTTCTTTCGCTGAGGAAGGAACAAGGAAGCATCTTTAAACTTGGCTAAAATGGAGAGTTGAAGAGAAGAGTAAGGCTCAGGCAGTCATTACAGACTTTAACCTCACCAAACAAATTGAAGGAGATGGCGATTGTGCAACTATGTCCTGAGACCTCATATTTTAGGATGTAAATTTATTAGCCACCTGAAATACCAGCACCAATCAGACTGACCATATTATAATCTATATTGGCTTTTATAGAGGATATGTTGGACCAAATGTTTTGATTATGTTTGTGATTTGAACATAACTTTAATGCATTGATAATAAATAATAATGTGCTGACAATTAATGAGCAGCTACTCCAAGGCAGGCAGAGTGTTTCAAGCACATTACGTGTGTTGCATTTAATCCTCACCACACTCCCATGATACAGGCACCATTGTTTTACCAATTTCACAGCTGCATAAACTGTGGCAGAGCAAGGTCTCTTGCCAAAACTTTTGCACTTAACATCCAAGTTCTCAGGTCAGGTGAGAACATTTATTTTCCACATCCCTCAAAGCAGAAAAGTTAGTCTTACATCACTGGGTTTTACAATATGCCAGGCACTGGGTGCGAGACACCTAAGCTCATCAGTAAAGATCTTCCATTCCATGGGCCGGGCATGGTGGCTCACGCCTATAATCCTAGCACTCTGGGAGGCCGAGGTAGGAGGATCACTTGAGCTCAGAAGTTCCCTACCAGCCAGAGCAAGAGAGAGACCCATCTTTACTAAAAACAGAAAAATTAGCTGGGCATGGTGGCACATACCTGTAATCCCAGCTACTCGGGAGGCTGAGGTAGGAGAATTGCTTGAGTCCAGGAGTTTGAGGTTACTGTGAGCTAGGTTGACACCATGGCACTCTAGCCCAGGTGACAGAGAGAGACTCTGTCTCAAAAACAAAAAAATCTTCATGCCAGGAGTTTACAAAGTGGAGTGAGGGGAAGGGAAGGGGAGAACGACACATAAGTAAGTTTGGTGCAGGCAAATGTGCTGGGACAAGAAGGAGATGTGGGGAGACTGAGGAGAAATAGGTGCCTGTCTGAGTCCATTCAGGCTGCTATAACAAAATACACTAAACTGGGTAGCTTTCAAACAATGAAAAATTTATTTCTTACATTTCTAAAGCCTGGGAAGTCTATGATCAAGGCTCCAGTAGATTCAGTGTCTGGTGAGGACTCACGCTCTGGTTCCTAAGTGGCGCTTTCTCTCTGGATCCTCGCAGGGTGGAAGGAGGCAGACAAGCTCCCTCAGACCTCTTTTATAAGGAAACTAATCCCATAATCACCTCCTGAAGTCTCCATCTTCTAACACTATCACCTTGAGCGTTAGGACTTCAACACATGAATTCTGAGAGGACACAAACGTTCAGACGATAGCAATGCCCTCGTATGCTTTCTTTTTCACAGCTAAAATAACGATTTCTTAAGATGAACAAGTGAGTCTTAAGTGCCTACCTGTGCCAGGTGCCTGTGCTCAGGGCTCCACACTTCCTCTGAGCCATGTCTGGTTACGATACCAGTTCACCTCCAAGGTGCTCATAAGCCACAACTTTACTGATCTTTCTAAAAAGCTTCCTATTTGTTTTTCTTGTATGTAATCTCATAATCTAGTCCTTGAATAGACCTACAGCCTTTTTCTGGTCTCTAGCAGGTGAAAGGAAATGTTTCCTCTCTCATTTCTTCCCATTTCAGTTAACCATGGCTATATCCTTCAAACTAACTTATTTGTTTCCTACTTTGTTATTTAGATTCTTCAAGTATTTGGGGATTGTTATCCTATACCCTTTAGTTGATGCTTAGTTGGGATAATATACCGAATTTCACTGTCCATTTATTTTCCATTGTTAGCCTGTATCTTATTTCGTTTTGTTGTTTTTCAGTATTGAAAGTGCTTCTCTTCTCCCATCCCACTGAAGCACTCATGTTAACACTCTAAAACAACTGGGCACAAACCAAATTCAGGGCACTTGGGTGCAGGGAAGGCAGGCTCATGAACTTTATTCCGGAAAATCCTAGAAAAACTAGATCACCAAACATAAGTGATAATAACTCCACAGAGCAAGATGCATGATTAAGTGAATTTTTCTCCCTTCTTTCCGGACTCTCCACTTTTCTCTTAACTTCCCAGCCTACAGTCACAATTCATATGACCATGTATATAACTACTAGGCACAAAGTACACCACCACAACTCCAGCCTTTCTTGAGTATTTGAGCCAATGAAGACCCAGAATTCATGATGTGGTTGACGTAGTTCTTTCTTTCTATTTATTTATTTATTTATTTGAGACAGGATCTCACTCTTTCCCTGGAATGCAATGGCATAATAGCTCACTACAACCTTGAACTTCTGGACTCAAGCAATCCTCCCACCTCAACCTCCAGAATAGCTGGGACTACAGGCATGCACCACCATGCCTGGCTAATTTTTTTACTTTATTTTTTGTAGAGATAGGGTCTTGCTCTGTTGCCCAGGCTGATCTTGAACTCTTGGCTTCAAGAAACCCTCCTGCCTTGACCTTCCAAAGTGTTAGTATTATAGGTATAAGCCACTGTGCCCAGCAAGGTAGTTCTTAAAGAAAATAATATACTTTTTTAGGTTAATGAAAAAATGTGAGGGAGGTGGGAGAAGGAGGGAGAAAGAGAGAGATGATTAATTCAGGAAGAATACAGGAGTCATCCTAAAGGGATTTAAAAAAAGGTATTCTAAATGTCACTGCTCTAAACTGGTAGAGAAATCCTTTCTAATTGTGTCCTACTGTGACTCTGACTTTTCAGTCTTTTCTCTTAGATGATATAAATTAGTAAGGCTCTGTCCAATGCAATCCCTAGTATGGTTCAATATTATTATTTCCCTTTTTTTTTGTTTGTTTTTTGAGCCAAGGTAAGTGCCTCCAAATATTTACTCTTGTTTATATAATATTAATACTTACGAACTTTGTGTTTTAGGGTGAATTTCCTGTGTATACCTATAAGCTTCTTTCTGCCTCCACTCTTATATTCTGTCAACTCTCACTCACCACCGATGATGCCTTTCTAGAAGGAAGTGAACATCTGCAATCCCCCAAGATCTGCTTTTGTAGCCTTCAGAGTTAGCTTTAACAAGAGCCCAAACCAACTGCCTTCACTTCAGCAGTCCCCTTGCTGCCCTTCCAAACACTGTCCTCACTTCTACCTCTTTGCCTCTGCTTATCCCACCTGCCTTCACGCACCTGATCCTTATGTCCAAATCTTCCTTCTTCTGTGTCCGCCTCAAATCCAGTCTCCTTTTTGAAATTTTGTCTGATTCCAACAGCCCACACAAATTCTCCCTTACTCATCCTTTTTATTGTACTTACAAAATATACCCCAGATTTTTGTCCTCTATGTATTGATTATTTGTTCTTTTTTAATATTGTTCTTTTGGTCTTATCCTTGACTGAATCTAATTCCTTGAGAATAGGAAGCATGACTTATACTTCTCTGGTATTTCCCTACCATACCCAGTACAATACTAGGCATACATTATATATACAAATTATATTGCCTTTTTACTTTCGGTAAGTATTTGCTTAATTGTTACTCTTTCCACAGTACCCAATTGAAATCTATTGTAATTTTTAAATGATGAACCTTAAAATTAAACTAAAACCATCATATAAATCAAGTCCAAATATAGTATAAACTTTCTTATATGATGTAATCAAAATTGATAATTGCTTGACTACTTCAGTTCAATGCAATCACAGTAGGGAATAATAAAACTGATACACTTTTTAGTCTTACTTTATTTTATTTAGTTTCAGACATAAAACCTTGACCCATCTTTTGTATATGCATGCCCTAATTTGAGTGTCATTTTATCTTTCTTGTATAAACCAGGCTCAAAATTTTCCATTTTGGGTTTCTTTAAAATGGAGTGAGAATATAAATATGCAGTATGAGTACTGAATCCTTCAAGAATTCTGTAATTTTTCTTTAGTCTATTATAATTGTCTTACCTAAGCCTAATTCAAGAAGATTTTTTTTAGCAACTTATGTGCCTCAAATCTTTCAAAGTTTTCAACTTGGTTTTCATAGAAATAACAACAATCTGGTTTGGGTACTCATGTTAGTCATCCTACATAAGAATTCTTAAATTACATCAATTACAATGATAAAAATAGCATAAACAGGTTTGGAAACATCAACCGACTTTTAGTAAGCAGACAAGTTGGCACAGAATCAGACTTACTAATGTTAATTCACGTGTCATCAGGCCTCAGCAGGCTCCAAGCTTCACTGCATCTACCTTACAGAGCAATTGGGGAGTTCGCTGAGGGGCACGTTACTATGGAGATAGATTAAACAGCATCTATGATTGTGTAACATTCATATTGTCATTTCAGACATTTATGTTCATCTCCAGAGAGTCCTAAAACACAATAAATGCTCAATAAATATTAGCCACTCACATTTCATGAGAAAGTTACATGTTTTTAAGTGTTTTGTTATAAGTTCACGAAGACTTTTGTAGTCTGTTTAACTTGCAATCTACATCTCTGGGATAAGAGAAATAATAGCCAAAAAGCATAAAGGTTACTAACTGTGGTGAGACTGCAGAGGTAAAGGTCGAGTTTCTTCCTTCTGTTCATGAATTTAACTAACCAACACATGTTTTTCTAGTGACTACTCTTTGCCAGCCTCTGTTCTCAGTGTAACAAAGTCAATTATAGAAAGACAGAAAACTGTCACTTGTCGCTTTTTTATACAAGTATTTCTTTGTTTTTTGTCTCGTGGGTGATTTCTTTCAACTCCTGGAGTAAACACTTTTCCAAACTTGATCAGAACAAGTGTCTTAAGATATTTAAGTAGGGTGTATAATCACAAAATGTTCTAGGATTGTTTCTAGCTCTTCAAATTAAATACACTGAAGGAACAGTAAGGCAAGAGAACTCAAAGATTTCAAGCTAAATAGCTTTAAATGTCATGCTGTGGAAGGCCACAAAAATGGTCCCTCAAAAGATATCTATGCCAAATCTCTAGAATTTATGACCATTATTATTTTTGAAAAAAGGATCTTTGCAGATGTGATTAAGAATCTTGACATGAGGAGATAATCCTGGGCAGTCCTGGTGAGCCCTCAATCCAAGGGCAAGTGTGCTTTTAAGGGAAAGGTAGAGGTAGATTTAAAACAGGCAGAAGAGAAGAGAAAAGAAGCCAGGGTGACCACAGAGACAAAGATTACAGTGATAGAGCCACAAGTCAAGTAATGCCACCAGAAGCTGGAAGAAACAAAGAATGGATCCTCCCCTGGTGTTTTTGGGGGGAATGCAGGCCCGCCAACACCTTGATTTCAGACTCTGGACTCGAAAACTATGTGAGAATAAATTTCTTTGTTTTAAGCCAACAATTTTCTGGTAACCACAGGAAACCAATATACATGTCATAAGTAAATTTACTAAACATCTGCCAGCTAATCCCTATATGGGGAACAACCCAAGATTAAGTCTAGAGCAAGTACTTAGGTTCTCATTGGACGAAGAGCTCCAAAAGAATAGCAGTTGAGCAATTCAGTAGTTTTATAGGTATAATTGTACCCATTATAATCTGTTGTGTTGCTTATAGAAAATTATAGGAAAAAGGTAAAACATATCCATATTAAAAACAAAATTCACAAATATGTAAAAAGTGATAGCAGTTGGTTATAAATACATTTTTATTTCCATAGGAAATGCTTTATTGGGTTTTTTAAGCAGAAATATGGCTATAAATTCCTACCGGGAAACCATTACTATTTGTAAAAAATTTCTTGTAAAATTAAATTTGAAGATATAGGACCTGACTGCTAATACTATCGAAGGAAATGGTGATGTTAATAGAGCACTGTGGGAATATCAATAGAAAGGTTTATCCACAAAGTATTAGTAAATTGTCTTATAAGTACCATGTGCCCCTACAGATGCGTCATTAATGAAATGTTAATTTGGTTTTGAATTTATAGTGAAAACTAATGCCAGGAGCAATTAAATGAACAAATAAAGGCTATTTCATACTCTATCTGAAATCTCTATTATTAATAAATTTAGGGAAAAGTTGTCTTTTATTCAGCTTAAACAAAACACTTGTTACATATTAAATATTTTAAAATATTATTCTCTTGTGTAAAATCAGATTTAATGTACACTTTCATTCCATAAGTTATTTTCAATAGGTCTTCAATTTTTACGAAAAAAGTCCTCTTACTTTACAACGTTAAACATCATCTTGTGCAATTACGCCAGTTTTCAGCTATTTCCTATGGACTCTGGTACTCAGAGTTAGGGAGTCAAGTTGAAGAAACACTAAGTTCCAGAAATACTAACCATTTCCGGAAGATCACCCATCGGAGTTGGGAGAACAAGCTGAGGAGTGCAGGACATCCGGTCTGTAATGCAAACGGAGACACATAAAAAATGTGGAAGACTGTGCAATATCTCTACAGGAAACTGAATTACCCACACTACATTGATAAATTTAAAATCAAACCTTCTCTTCATTTAGCACATCGAGTAGCTATATTTTACTCTCCTGCTGATTCACAGGTAGTTCAAGATAAAGCTGGCTGCAGCTATTGAGGTATTATATGTTTTCAGTACAGTAGAGTCTGATTTGAATGACAGTATGAGCTGGAATGGAATTTCCCCTTCTGGGGCAGGAAGAAGGCTTAGGGCCCCAATTTCTCCAGGACCAACCAAAGAAAGCTTAGTTCCTGACAGTGTAAAAGCACTTGGTTACACGGCTGCATTATCTCTGAGATAAATCCCATTTAAGAAAACAAAGCTGTAAAAACTCAAGACAGAGGGGAAAAGAGTCTGACCACATTGATTATGTTGGTCATGAATGGCACAGTGACTTCATAGTATGCCTAGTGAACCTGGCCCCTTCTAATGATTCTGGTGAAAGATACTATTCTGGAATGCCTTTCATCCTAACCTCCTGCTATTCAGTCAGAGGTATTAATGTGCTTAGATGGAGACACAAGGCAACTCCTGCCCCTCCTCACAGGCCCCAGATCTTTTGAGAGGGTGAGAATTACATTGAGTGCTTTCTATGTCTTTCAAAGATGATTCATTTTTAACTCTCCCATGTGCTTTCATTCCAGTTGTTCAGTCACCAAACCTCTACCCTGCATCCAGGCCCTCGGTGGGACTGCTGTCACCAAGGGACTTGAAACACAAAGGCTTATAGCCAATTAAATATTTTAGGCCAGATGGAAATGGAGGTGGACAAGCACTTATCAACCTCTCAAAACCTTTCTGATGATATAAGAGCAAAACCCAAAAGCCAAAAGCCAGGTTATGAAATTAACTTATCTATAAGCAATGAGCTATTGTAACCTTGGGTTTAGTTACAGACTTACAGAAAATTGTTATATAAAACATAAGCATTGTTAACCATTTAAATTAGGAATTCAGAGACTTTTGTTGTACAGCCAATATTTTTTGCAGTCACTTTAGTAATTTGTCCTACAGTGGCCAATGAATTTCTTTTTATACTTGTATTTGCATAAACTCCATAACTGGGAACAACTATACCCAGGAAGCTCTGTCACCAGGCATCTTGATACCCTCTCTGTAATTTTCTGAGTCTATGGGAAGCAAGATAATTCTTTATAGTTGGGATGGATGCCTGGACCACATGGCTAGGAAGGGCAAAGTCCCTCATTGTTCCAGTTGTTTAGGCATCTATGTGTTAGTCCTTGATCTGAAGGGTCTGAATTAATTTCATCCCTTGAAATTGGCTCTTACAATCTCACATGCTCCCTCTTCCACAATAGTCCCTGGGCCTAGAGAGAGGATGTTTGTAGTTTTAGCAGCAGAGTGTTGGCAATGGAGAAGAGGTTGGAGACAGTGAGATTGAAAAGTTTTTAAATTCTGAAGATATCAGGTAAAGTTCGCTATTTACTTAATACTTATCTTGACTCTGGAAGACAAAGCAAAAAGAATCAGTAATGTTTTAAATAAAAATATTTTAGTCCTTTCTATGACTTTTTCTTAAAGAAGCAAATCTTG
This sequence comes from Indri indri, assembly GCA_004363605.1. NCBI lineage: Eukaryota > Metazoa > Chordata > Mammalia > Primates > Indriidae > Indri > Indri indri. Next base: position 25,235 of record RJWJ010018028.1, read on the forward strand.
GACCACACCTGATTATAAACTGTTGTTTGAGAAGATTCAAAGTAAAATGATCATTATCTACAAATAATAGAAGTCTTAGAATATCCATGGTTAAAGATGCAAAGAAGATTTGGTTATTTCTGTGTAATATGGCAATTTAGCATAATAATTATAATCATTATTGATAACATATACCAAGATGTATTAGAATTTCAGGAATCTCATGCAATTTTGGAACAGATATTCATAATATATTTATACAAATATAACCCCAAAAAAGTTAAACACCATTTTGTATTTGACAATGCTTTTGTATGGTTTTAATGTACCAAATAAGCCCAATATCACTCTTTTGGAGTTTTAGTGGCTCTAGTATTTTAATAAAAACCTCCCATTTGGTTTAAGCTCTTATAACTGCAGCTCCTAGGGTAGTTTTCAATCCCTAGCAGTAGTGTTAATATAGGATGGTAAAAAGAGTGAGTCAGAAACAGACTTTGCATGTATCTTCCAACAGACTTTGAAATCAGTGGAAGAAACTGCATCTACAACTAGTATTATAAGACCAAAACCAAAATATCTTCATAAAACTTTGACCATAAGTTTCTGGTTTTGTGCTCCTATTTACTTTATGTTTTACTTATTTCAATTTACTGATATTTATTTTTGTTTAGGCATGTCTACATTTTTACCTAAGTAAGAAACTTAAAGTTAAACATGGGTATTTTTATTGATAACTCAGATGATTTAGCTGTTATCATTGGACCAACAATATTAAATTAGCCTTACTTATCAAAAAATCATGCAAATTTGGGGTTCGGCTGGGTTTATAGTTTTATAACCTTTATGTCAAACCTTGATACCTTAAAAACATAAAAATTACCAATAAATCCAGGCATGGATTGTATGCTGACACTTTGAAGACGTTTTTATTTTTACTTTATCAATAATAATTTTTAATAACCCAATTTATTTGCCGAAGATTACTAAATTCACATGAACTTGAAAAGCATTTGGGTTTATTTAATTAACTTATGAGCACTCCCTCATTTATAAGCCAATCTGGTACCATGTAGACACAACATATAACACATATACATACCAAAAAATCACATATAAATATATACACACACATGCACACACACACAAAATTCCAATAGCTTTTACCTCGGCACTCTACCCATGAGACAGTAATACAAACTCACCAATTTACAAGACAACTGAATCTAGATTAATTCCGACAAAATGGGAACTTGTTCACATGGCTACACTTTAGTTGCCCTGATAGGTAACCTAATAAAGCCTGTGGATCAAAGTTTTGGGTAAAGCAGTTTCCATGGCAGTTTAATTTTTAAAAACATCTTTTACCTTTTTTTCCTTCAGTTTAAAATGAGTTCTCAATGTTTATGTTTTGGCTAAACCAGTTGCAAGATCTCCAAGTAGCCTTGAATCAGTAATACTATAAACATTGAGTTTATCTCAACACCAGTAGAAAAAGTTAGCAGGTTCAGAGTAGGCAGAAAAGAAAATAGAAAGACAGAGAGATTAAGAGACTCAACATTTTAACTTTATAGTGGCAGGTTGACCATTTAAGCTCTGAATTTTCCTTGATGTAATTTGCCCATCAGTTAAAACATGTGTGCAAGAATTGGCCATCACCAGCTAGAGTCCTAGAAAACCTAGCATGCCTTCAAGCCTTTCCATTTACACAAATACTTGCAAGTAGAGGTGCCATAAACCAACTGGGGTGCCCAAAGAGGGTCATTCTCCTTGTCTTTTCTCATTTTTAGAGCATTCGTTGCCCACTTTTCTTTAAAAGAAGGAATCAAACTGTAGTCTAGGATTTAGCATAGTGGATCAGAGTGTGCTGATTATAGGCAGGACTCCATAACATTTCACCACTGAATCATTCCTGCCCTCCTACGTGTCTCAGTTTCTCTCTTTGGGGGTCTACCACCTCAGAGAGAGCCCAAAATGCCAAGTGATCAGCTCTTATGTGTGTTTCCTGGATAAGCCTTTTTTGAATTAATTTCATTGGGGGGTTCCCTACTGTAGGGCCACTTCACATTGCAGGGAGTCACCAAGACACTTCTACTTAGGCCCCTGGTCACCCAGGGGAACATTTTGGAGTAAAATACCCTTTCTCTTTGAAGCTGAGGAACTCAGTCCCTCATTTATCTACAAATAGGACAGTTCCGTTTCTTCTTTCACAAATGTACAGAAAAGCCAATTGAGATTAATTTTGAGAGGAAGAGGCAATGGAGAAGACCCTTTAGAATGTACCTCCAAATCAAAATTAGGATCCTGAACAACAACTTCACAGGTAAAGAACTGACAGCTCAGAATAAACCAAGACCATCAACCAAGAGCATGAGGTCTGGAGCTCAGGAGGACTTACCAGTTCCCCCCAAAGAGAAGCTCGGAGTCTGGGGACCCAAGAGGGCCATGCTAGTTTCTGGTGCTGAATTCAGGCTTCTCCTTTGGGGGTCCTGAGTCTTCTCTGAGACCCACATTGAGTGCCACCTTGTCAACAGAAAAGAACCCAAATTCTGTAAAACAATTTAAAGAAGATTATTCTGAGCCAAATGTGTGCAACCATAGCCCAGAGCGTCTTGCCCAAGAAGTCTTGAGCAAGTGGTCTCTCTGTGGTTGGGCTGCAGTTTGGTTTTATATATTTTAGGGAGACAGGAATTACATATAAAGTCATAAATCAATACATGGAAGGCATATATTACTTTGGCCCAAAACAGCAGGACATTTCAAGGTAGGGGAATGCAGGTTATAGGTGATTTGCAATTGGTTAAAGAATTGAAGTTTTGTCTAAATGCTTGGAACATTTTAAGTTAAGATAAAGAAGTCCATTAATAAGAGACAAGCCACCGGACATATACCAGACATATACCAAGACTCAAGTGATCTGTTAAGTAAATTGATGACCTGGGCCAAGTCTGGTTGCATTCTTGATCTTCCTTCCTGTAATATATTGATATAACAGGGAAGGGAAGGGAAGTCCATTGTTCTTTTTGACGGGACTGGGTTTTTATGAAGAAAAAGAGAAATCCCCTTCCAAGGACTGTCGATCTCTAAGGGCTTTTAATTCAAAATACTGTTTGTACCAAGGAGTCATATTTTGGGGTGAAATTCCCTGAGCTCCTTCAAAAGAATGATATTAGCAGGTCTTATGTTTTAGTGTTATTGATGTTTAGAGTAGATAAAGCTTATGGTAAATAGTTAGTGGCTCTATTTAAACAAACTTAATTGTTTTAAAACCAAATCCATGTTAGGCAGTCAATATGCAACCTTATTCATGAAAACACATCGATCCTAAAGTAGCAATATAGGTGAATCTCTGAGGATACCACTCTCAATAGATTACTTATCCTTAATACCTTTAAGATGCTGTGTTGGCATTTTGAAATTTTTGTTTGTGTTGTACAGGAATGCTGAGAAAATGAGGTCCGGTCTCCAGGATCAAAATAAAGACAAGACATTTCCAGGTCAATAGCTTTCTCTGTAACGATCAGCAAAAGAAATAAATAAACTGAACTTATAGTGGGGAAATCATAATATTCCACTGTGATATTGTGAAATATATATTCGGTCTTTGTCCCTGTTTCCTGGCATACAAATGCCTAAAATTTGTTGAATCTTCAAAGAGATATATGTCTGTTTGCATGCTAATGAGTTGACTGATGGCTGGTTGCTGATACCAGGCAAAGTGTGGGAATGGGAGTGGAAGTGCACAGAGATTTCAGGCTGCGGGAATAGCATGCACCAAGGTCCTGAGGTGGCAAAGAATATACACTTTCCAGGTCAGTGTGAGTTAAGCATAGTGATCATGATGGAAGAAAGGAAGCAGAGGAGGCTGGAGTGAGGGGGAAAAGCTAGATCACATGGGATGTTGTTGATCATGTTAAGGTTTTGGACTTTATTCCAAGATAATTGTGTGGTGATTTGTGGTGATATATCCTATTGCTGCAAAAGCGCAGCAAAATTGTCTAAGCCTCCCAGAGAGGGTAAGAAAAACCTTCATAGAAGGTGTAGCATATGAGTTGAGGTTTGAAAGACAAATAAGGTGTTTCCAAGTAGACAGATGAAGCAAGGGCACACCAGTCAGAGAAAAGAACATATGTCCTGAGATACTGTGATTAGAATTGTTCTAGGTTCACGAGCAGAAAGGAGCAAGAGATGAGACTGCTCGGGTAGACAGGACCAACTCTTACGTGCCATTCCGGGGTTTCTGCATTGAGTCCTGAAGGCAAGAAACCACTGAGGTCATCTGAGCAAGTGAGTGACATGAATGGGTTCAAGTATTAGTGGAGTCCTTCTGCAGCAATGGGGAGGATAGGTCAGAGACAGGGAGACCAGTGCACTGGGCATTCCACAGCAAAGAGAAGATATGGGCCAGAACTGTGGGAACAATGGTAGAAAGAAGGAAAAGGAGACAGGTAGGAGGGAGAGCTTTGTTGACAGAAATACGACTATGAGAATGATCTCCTCTGCAACAACATTAGCTAAGTAGATGTTTATTGGCCTACTGTTTTAATGAAATAAGGGTACCAGAGAGAATAAAATTAAAATATTTGGGCCCACTTTTTGATTCTCACCAATTAATACACTTATATTTTTGATGAAATATTATTTTTATTAAAGTAGATATTCATTATGACACTTCTGGAAGGAAACGTGAAGGAAAATCAAAAGTTAAGGTCTTACTTTTCTAGCATGAAAGCTAGGACCTAGAAGTTGATGATTGCATTCAGTACTTAGACTCTATTAAAGTACAGAAACGTGTGCTCTACCAATTTTCTCTACCATGTGCTCAATGCATTATAGTCAATTTTCAATCAGTGTTTATTGAATAAACCAGTAGCTTGACGGGCAGGGTGACAACAGCTCATGATGATATTGAGTACTCACCTACCACTTTTCTCTGCACTTAGTAGGTGTTCAGACAGTCTCTCTCTGCTTCACCACCATCAGTTATTAGATGGAAGGTGGGGTGCACAGGAACTATATCTGAAACAACCAAAACCCTGTTAGAATCCAAATCAGAACTTGCTACAAATAATAACAATATTATACTATAGATGAACGTAATCACTGAGCACTAATTACAAATTACTAAACAATAATTATATGTAAATAATTCCCTGACCTCTCAAATAGCAATTTATAGTACTACACAAAGGGCATTTATGTATATCATCTCTTTTAATCTTGAAAATAATCTTGAAAGGTAGGCAGAAACCTAGGATACCTTCTTAATTCTTCTTAACCATTTTCCTCTTACTTTGCTCCTATGTCTGATAAGTTAAAAAAAAAAAGTGTTTACACTCATTTAGCTCATAAACTTTTAAGGAAGCTATTATCCCATTTTACAGATGAGCAAGTCCACTTTAGAGAGGTTAAATGTCTTTCCTAAGGTCACACATTGGTATAAGAAGGTGTAAGTATGAAATCCAAGCCTTTGACTGCAAGTCAACGTTCTTTTCACTAAGTCATCCCTGTAACTAACTATAGACATATTGTTTGACTGTAATGTAACTTTGAGCATCAACTTCTTCCAATAAGAGATGCTAAAAAAGTATTTTCTAACCAGAAAGGCAAATGATCAGGATGTCTTATATGTAGAATGGCAAACACTGCCTCCTAGAATAGCAATGCGATTTTCCTCCTTAAAGAAGTTCTTTTGAAGAGAATTACCCTTAAGGATTATCTGGAAAGAAACATCATCCTATTATTCAACAATTACATATTAAGTGACTGCTATATCCTAGGCATGATTCCAGTGATTAAAAAAAAATCAGTTAATAAAAGAAAGAAAAATCCTGCCCTGATTGACCTAAATTTTCAGCACTTGAACTCTAGTGGTTTGAATAATGTAAGTTGTTTCTTTACTAGGTGCCAACACCAAACTAGTCTGAGAAAATGAACCGATTTTGCATTTTGCACCAACCATGTGATCAACCTGGAAAGACTGAACAAAGAAGATCTCAAGTATGGAAGCAGCCCTATAAAAAATAAAAAATAAAATAAATAAAAGATTTTAAGAGATTGAATAAGCAAAGTGTAGATAAATTTATCTCCTGACCTAAGTTTCAAAAATACTGTATGGTTACCATACTCTAAAGATCATGGAGGTTCTGCGAAATACCACAGTCCCACAGTAACGGCAAGGGTGTCTATGGTGCCCCCGTGCAAAGTAATATTTTGTGGTTAACTGTAGCCCAAGCTCCAGGAAGCTGTTATCTGTGGCAAGAGGCAGGGTTTCTGTTCCCTACAATGTGCTGGTGTAGATTCAAGGTCAATAACTGTTTGAATGTCTAGAAAGCCCCCTGATAGATTTGAAGCCAAACTCATTGTATGCCCTTTTAAAAGTATATAAAATGCCTAGCTGCCGTTGCTTTTTGAAAAAGAATTGCATGGGAGGGAAGGAACAGCCCCAGGAAAACTTGAAGTTCTTTATGTATTCAACATACACCATCTGGAGGCTTTTCAGGGGTTATTGTAGATGTTACACTTAGTTCCGTCAGGGGTCTTTTATCAGGTTGCCACATGTGAAGTGAGCCTGCCACTTGTCAGCTTAGATCCAAACCACTGCGATGTGTGGGCAGGGGGAAGCATTGATTTTACCCACCCACTGAGGCTCGTCGTGGGATTTAAGACTCTGAGGGTGCACAGTGATGGAAATGACAGTAATATGTCTTCATTAATCCCACAAGTCATCACCCTGTTCTCCACCTTAAACTGTTGCTCTCCAGTTCCTGCTCCCAGGCTGTTTCTTGAGTCCCCACCCACTCCCATGAGTTCAAGCACCACCTTTACCCTGATGTCTCCCAAGAAGTTGTCTCCAGCCCACTTGGATGTCTCACAAGCACAAAACTAACCAAAAACTGGATTCATCTCCTCCACTCGTGCCCCCAACCAGCAGCCCAGCCTGCCTGCCCC